>BGPR01047991.1:0-11659 GCA_013235015.1 Araneus ventricosus | reverse complement strand
AGTACACAATATGGCGCGCTTTGTGCGTCATTGTATGATGAAGAAAACCGAATATTCATTTTGAAAGCCATTTTATCGATCGATTAAAATCAAAATTTGATACGGAACTGCAATTTTGATGATAAAACTTTATACCAAATTTTATTCAACTAGCTATTTAAGTTTTTCAGTTTTCGGGTTTACATGAACACGGACAGATAACCTAACAGACTTTTGAGGACAGATTTTGTCCGAAACTTGATAGAAATCTACAAATTTGGTGCAAAGACCACATACCAAATTTCATCCGTCTAGCTCAACACATTTTTGAGTTATCGTAATAACAGACAGACAGACATAATTCCAAAATTGTGTTTTTCTTACTCAGGGTGGTCTAAAACGTGGAAATTAATCAAAATCTGGAGTTCGAATTTTTTGACGACTGCAATACTTTCTCTTTGTATACGAGAAAGTAAAGAAAGTCAATATTTACAATACTTTTTCCAAAAATCTCGGACGTGTTCATGAATAATGTCATAGAATAGCTCATACTATACATTTTAACACTTTCCCTCTCATTAATACTGTAGTTTGATAGCTAAGCGTTAAAAATGGTGATATCTATGCCCTTGATTGTTACGCAATTACAGTCACTGAAATTAAAATGATTATTTACAATGCCTTTATCGGAAACTTCAGTTACGTTCTAGGACAGCAGCAATAGCTCGTACCATTCATGTTCACAATTTTCCTTTCATTAAAACGGTAATTTGACACCAAAGCGCAGAATAGATAGGCGTCTATGAATTCGATAATTAGTGAAATGACATATTTATATGACACTCTGAATAGTTATTGCAGACACGCACGCTTGTCTACGAATCACGTCTATGTAAGAAGCAAACAAACAAATAGCCCGACCTAGATAAGCAGCAAGTGCGTATGCACTGAGGATTCTGAACTTGACCTTTGTTGTAAGTAAACACTGGGCATATTTACTGTTTTCTCGTATGGTCTGGTGATGAATATTAACTTTCAATTATTTTGATGTTATTTTCGAACACGTTGACTTTCACTCATCTCTTTCAATCGTAGAAGTGACAACAAATAGGTTCTGTAGAACATTTTTCACACTTGGATATTCCATGTTTCAGTTGAAGAATTAAATCACTTAAGAGATGATGAAATGAAGTCATCACATAATTGATTCATTCATCTCAGGAGTGCCGATATGTTCCAATTCTTCATTTTTTACTTTCTCGTATACGAAGTATACAAAGAGAAAGTATTGTAATCGTCAAAAAATTCGAACTCGAGATTTTGACGAATCGCCACGTTTTAGACCTCCCTGACTCCGAAAAACACAATCTTAGAATTATGTTTGTCTGTCTGTGAATGCGATAACTGGAAAACTATTAGAGCTATGGTGATGAAATTTGGTATGTGATCTTTACGCATCATTTGTAGGTTTCTATAAAGTTTTGGACAAAATCCTTTTACGGAAAGTCTGTCTGTCTGTGTGTCCACGTTCATGTGAACACTATGTCTCAAAAACATGAATAGCTAGAGGGATAAAATTTGACACACAGTTTTATCATCATGAATGTAGATCCGTACAAAATGTTGGGCCAAATGCGTCAAAGGGTTGACTGTCTGTCAGTCTGCATAATCACAAACTTGTGAATACAATAACTCTTTAAGATTATGACTTAGATATATGAAATTCGGTATGTGGTCTTCTAGTCTTAATTGTAGATTTGTGTCCAATTTTCGTTTCAATCCGTTTAAAAGAAGTTTTTGAACTTGCATATTTGGTTCGAAATGCACATTGCGACTGAATGTTGTCGAGCGTTTCGCTTATTTCACTCATGTTAGTATGGTTGGCTTTTGACCTTGGTGGTCTACAAAGGAAATTGTAGCGAGCGGCAAACTCGCACTTCGGAAATTATGGCAACCTCCTAAAACGAAACCTGGTTCTGACATTCTCCAGATGGACGCCTGTGATTAATCAGAGGTATGTTGAAATCTTGTGTGTAAATATTTCGTACTCAAAAACGTTAAATAAAGTTGTGGTACCTCAGCGCGCGTAAAAGTTGAGAACAAACGCAATTTTTTTTTTGCAAAATTTGTAATTTTTTGGGGGGAATTCATAAATGTTATATGTTTCATTGTAAATCACCATTCATAATTTTTTTTTTCCTCAAAAAAAAACAGGCCTTGGGTAAATATCCCAAAAATATTTACCAATCCACTGGGTGTTTACCTACCCCACATTACTGTTCGTATGCTAGAAAGTTTCGGGGAGGCGACTTCCTCTGGCTTTTTACATTATGAGAGCCCTTTTTATTGAAACAGAAGTACAGAAACAGAAGAAATGAAACGAAATAGAATATATTCTGTACTGTTGTTTAAGGCAATTATAAATTGATTTGGGAGATAAATTTGCCCAAATACCTACCAAATCAACAGCTAAAATATTTATAAATTTACATTTGTATGCTATGAAAAACACACGGGTTTATTTCCTGTAACAGCTTTACAAACTCTCACCCATTACTGTCGAGAACAATACTCTGCGTTTGTTAAAAATGTATAACAGAACATGAAAACAGTAATGTTTAGTAATTAAACAAAAACAAGCGAAATGTTGCTTAATGTTGTAAAAAAGTATCGATGCCGGTGTGGGGATGGGTTGACGGAATGCTTGAACTCAAAGGTTCTTCATCCCCCCCCCCAAAAAAGAGACATTGCTATTACAGTTATCTAATAAACTGGAAACTGCCATGTTACTCTTAAATATACAGGGCGTCCATTCTAAACGTGGACTAATATCTAATGTCTAAACCGTAAGAAAAAGACATATAATTCAAATCCGAAAAATGCTTTGAATGACGTAAAGAATTATAATTTATGTTATTTGAGTCATAAATGCAGTGCTGAAATTTTTAAACAGCCCCGGTCCTATTAGTCATGTTTAGTAAATTATTCTTGACACTCTAACATTTTGGCAAAAAACGTTCCATTCTTCTGAGACAAAACCGGACCGAGTTACGCCGCTTTGAATTCCATAATTGACAGCGAATCAGCGAATTTTTCCTCGAGACAGCCATTGAAATGGTCTAAAATGGTCTAAGTCCATCAAAGCTCTAAAACTTAATCAGTTTTAGTCGCAAAAGAGTGGAACTTTTTTCTAACGTTAGTTTGTAAAAAAATATTTTTTTAAATATTCCTAATAGGACTGGGGTACTGTATAAATATTTTCATAAGTACATTCATGTACTCAAAAAAATATAAAATATAGTTATTTACAGAATTTTTCTAATTGCAAGAATACGCCTGCATATCTCTAATTGTTTAGAAATGAGCTATTTTGCCACGCTTAGAGTAGACACTGTGTGTCACAAATTTTATTAAAGTTTAATTTAAAATATGAGAAAAAATAAAATGAGGGAAAAAGAATATTTGCGTGGTCTTTGTTCCTTTTTTCATCGAGTTTATTTATCAGTAAATCAGTTTAGCTCAGGAGGTCATGTTGGTGTGGTTGATCATCAGGTCATTGGAATGCTAGACATTGATAAGTCTTCCAGGTCTTCCTTTATTCTCAGGGTATTTCTTTGTCTGATATCTCTGCTCCGGAACATTAAGTATCTGTACGCTATTACTGCTCCAAGCGTCATGTAAAAGTTTTTATGGCAAAACAAAAATTAGTTTTGTGTAATTTCCTGCATAAACAGTATCTTTCTATCTTTCTTCGTTTACAGTTCACAATTTCTTGATTGTTAAATTTTTCCTGACTAGTGAATTACCTTGTATATTGTAAATAATAGTGTAGTGTACTTAAATAGAAATGAAGTATTAATAATAATATATTTCTTAAAAAGGGCATTTAATTAGGGCAGACCATCGTAGGCTTTTTGAGATTCCCGACCCCATTTTGACAGCGACGGTACTCCGGGAATCCATTTGTAAAACATATTTGTATGTGTGTGTTTCTTAATCCAAATATACACATTCTTTTGATTCCGGAAAAAATTTTAATTTATCCTTTTAAAACGAGACTCTGGGCTGGAAGAGAAACTAGACAAGAATTCCACCTTCACTGAATTTTTTCCGCATATCTGTCTATTGGCTGCACTTCAAGTATATCTGTCTATTGGCTGTACTTCAAGCATACACTATATGCCCAAAAGTATCCGGACACTTGAAGATTTTCACGTTTTTTAGAATTTCTCCAGAATGGTTTAACCGACTGCCTTTAAACTTCGGACATGTAAAGAATAGACAATAACTCACATTTTACATGGAATATTTGGTCCTGAGGGCAATTAGGGGACCGTCTACAAACTGATGAAGACAAAAAGGGTTTTGGCACACTCCGCTTTACAGAATACTGATAACAAGATGAAACTTTCAGAAATGGTAATGTATAATATACAGAATATTTACAGAAATTTTTGTAAACACAGCACAAATATTTGGGAAGATATAAAGGTTTTCTTAAAAAATCTCAAATTTTTCCACCAGTTTTTTGCTTATAACATGCAGAGTTTCCTGTTATATGATACAAAACTCACAGGAAAGATGACAATATGTTAGAGTAAAATTTTGTAAAAATTTGGAAAAGAATGTTTGAATATTACAGGAATTATGAGCAGTTTTAGTAAATAATGTTTTACTGCGCATGCGCGAAACATAGTGTAATTTTTCTTTCACAACTTTAAAGCCAGATATATAGGGCAACTTATATAAATATATTCAGTTCAATATCATTAGTATTTAGAAAGATATCGGCATTACAACGAGAAGAATTTTAGCTCCTGTCGAAGAGAAGCTAAAAGATGAGGGATTGTACACAAATTGATATTTTTTAAACTTACATCTTTAAATAATTATATTGAATTGTATAGTGGTTAGAATTTGCTGAATACCCATGAAGACTTATCAATTACGTGCATAACTGAAATTCCAGCTAATTAGGCACTATAACTAACAAAAAATTTATTATTTTAATTATATTATTTACATGATTATTAACAAGTTACATATTACAATTATTTTACGGCCAAACGATATTTTTGAATATATTTCTTTTATGGCGAAATGAGTTTTTATTTAATTAATTTCTTTTCTTAAAATATTTTAATAATTCTACATATATATTTTTTCTTCGTTACGAATATTAGATGTGTTCATGGATATTCAGCAAATTCTAACCACTATACAATTCAATAATTATTTAAAGATGTAAGTTTAAAAAATATCAATTTGTGTACAACCCCTCATCTTTTAGCTTCTCTTCGACAGGAGCTAAAATTTTGCTCGTTGTAATGCCGATATCTTTCTGAATACTAATGATATTGAACTGAATGTTTTTATATAAGTTGCCCTATATATCTGGCTTTAAAGTTGTGAAAGAAAAATTACACTATGTTTCGCGCCTGCGCAGTAAAACATTATTTACTAAAACTGCTCATAATTTCTGTAATATTCAAACATTCTTTTCCAAATTTTTACAAAAGTTTTCTCTAACATATTGTCATCTTTCCTGCGAGTTTCGTATAATATAACAGAAAACTCTGCATATTATAAGCAAAAAACAGGTGGAAAAATTTGAGACTTTTTAAGAAAACCTTTATATCTTCCCAAATATTTGTGCTGTGTTTACGAAAATTCCTGTAAATATTATGTATATTATACATTACCATTTCTGAAAGTTTCATCTTGTTATCAGTATTCTGTGAAGCGGGGTGTGCCAAAAACGTTTTTGTCTTCATCAGTTTGTAGACGGTCCCCTAATTGCCCTCAGGACCAAATATTCCATGTAAAATGTGAGTTATTGTCTATTCTTTACTTGTCCGAAGTTTAAAGGCACTCAGTTAAACCATTCTGGAGAAATTCTAAAAAACGTGAAAGTCTTCAAGTGTCCGGATACTTTTGGGCATATAGTGTATCTGTCTATTGGCTGTACTTCAACCATATCTGTCTATTGGCTGTACTTCATGGACTGCAAGTTTAACTTTCTTACTTTAAAATGTCTTAAAATCAATTCAAGGACTGAAATGAAGAGTTTACTTGAAATGGGAAAAAAATTTTACAGGATAATTTCATACTTTCGTCCCTGAATTCCTGAAACAATGAGAACAAGACTCGCGTCTTTCTGAAAGAGTTATTAGGCCATTTGCGAATCATTTTATAACTTCTATTATCTTTACAATCCCGCCTGTCCTCCAAAAGGTGAAGAACCTATTATCTCATGCGGAGATGAAGGGGGAAAAAACTTTATTATTACGAAATCTGCCTGAAAAAAAATGGCTGTCTTCCTCAAGTCGAGAGAGTGTCCAGTAACCTTGTAGAACGGAGTCCCAAAAATACACTAATACGAGAGGGTGTGTTTACTACTATTTACGATCTTTTCCGAACGGGCCACAAACTTCCGCTTGACGCAACTTTGACGTCACCTGGCCTTGCTTCCGTGCTGGAAGAAAGCCACCTCATCACAACCGATCTTGATACATTGTGATACTTTTCCATTAGCAGCTTTATAGATGGCTACGGTACACAGTGACGTAAAAGGGGAAATGGTATCCTATTTGGTTTTAAATAGCGATGTAACAGGCAGCAGGATTATTAATTTTTCATCCCCAGTTCAATCTCATACGTCAATTTCTGACTTAAAAAACGTAAAATTAATTCAAAAATCTTGTTATTGCCATGCTACCCAAGGACGGCGCCTGTTGTACCTACACAGCCTTTGCTCACCCTACGATACGCAACTTTGAACGCATTAATTTTGGTTCACCCAACCTAAAACTGGCGTCCGTAACAATCATTAGAGTAATCTTGCTAAAAGCGGCGGTTACGTCGTTAATACATTGCGCCTCAAGGTAAAATCTCGTTCTGCAAAGTTAACTTTCTATATTTCAAATTAAAAAAGTATGAGTAATTTAAACAAGCCTAAATATATTGTTGTAATTAAAAAGGAAAAATCAAACAGATATTAAATGACAAGACTTTTATTACTGCTTAATAATTAGGTACATAATACGATTTTTTTTTTTTAAAAAGCTGGTGATTTTTACTTGGGATAACGACTGACGGCGGAAAGGTTCGCAGAGTTTATCAATGCCTCTCATAAAGTGTCCTCTTCTTTCTTTTGGTCTATCTTCATTATAAAATCAAAAGTTCCTGTGCCTTTTTACTTTCTCGCATACGAAGTATACAAAGAGAAAGTATTGTAATCGTCAAAAAATTCGAACTTAAGATTTTGACGAATCTCCACGTTTTAGACATCCCTGAGTCCGAAAAACATAATTTTTGAATTATGTCTGTCTGTATGTCTTTGAAAACGATAACTCGAAAACTATTAGAGCTGCTGGGATGAAATTTGGTATGTGAACTTTACACATAATATGTAGGTTTCTGTCAAATTTTGGACAAAATCAGTCTAAGGGAAGTCTGTCTGTGTGTCCACGTTCATGTGGACACTATAACTCAAAAACTTGAATAGCTAGATGGATAAAATTTGGTACACAGTTTTATCATCATGAATGTAGGTCCGTATCCAAATTTGGACCAAATCCGTCGAAGGGTTGATGGTCTGTCAGACTGTATAATCGTATACTTGTAAAAATTATATCTCTTAAACCCTTCGGCTTAGATAAATAAAAATTGGTATGACGGTTGCTAACATTAATTATAGATCTGATCCAAATTTCGTTTCAATCGGTTTAAAAAAAGGCGTTCAAATTGCATAATTAATTTTTCTAATCCTATTCTCCATACGCATGCGTACTGGTAGTAATCTCTGTGCACGCGGAAAGATTACGCCACTTTGTCCTTGATCCGGCAAGAGTGGAAGTGTGTGAAAGATTCGTTTTATCCCCTGTTTTGTTTTCGCTCGCTCGTATAATAGCGGATCTTGCTGGAGTGTGATAGAAAATAAATATTGCTAAGTTTTAATACATAGGCATCTCTTTGAATATGATTCTTCGCCTAAATATTTTACAATCACTATAATCTACAATGAAAAACCTTCTGATAGTCATTGGCATTCTCAGTTACAATAGGTTCGAAATTTTTTATCCACGCAGGGGGAAGGGAAATGGCAAATGTTTGAGAAGTATACGAGAAAGTTTAGGGGAGGCCACTCCCACTGGTTTAATAATACGTTCAATTTATTGTAAGTTAAAGGCGCTTTAACATCGTTACTTTTACTGTGTGTTAGAAGATCATCCAATTCTTCAGTCATCATACTCGGTTAATTTTTTGGCTTCCTTTTCTTCCATATCTAACAATCCTTCGCCACCAATTGCTTTCGCAATTTGTAAGATCGCCTTGGATTCATTTTCGCCTGCATCGTACCATGTACCCGAATCAAACTCTCTAACGTTGAAGAAATTTAAAGGAAGCGATCAAGATAACATTTACATCCAAAAGTCGCGTTCTGCAAATCCGCGCTCAACAAATGTTTACTGTACTTTCCCTGTTTCTTTATTGTTTTAAGATCTCCTCGTCCCGTTACTTCGGCTCTAACCGTGCAGCTCAGTTTGTTTACTATTTTTAATAATCCGACGATCGTCTGGTAATTAATTTCATTGCTTGTCTTTACGCTACTTTTGTATTCACATTGATCTATGAAGTTTGATTGCCCATCAATGTTCTAAAACAATTTTTTGAATAAACATTTAAATATGATTTGACATTATTCGCAACCTCCTCTTTGGAACACATAGGAAGATGATGAGGCAGAAGTCTAATTTAACTGCAATATATGGAGATAGGTTGCCTTCCTGATGGACTTTCAAGAGAAACTGGCCCACATTTGTGTTTCGCCGCTTGGTGTAAAACCTCCAGCAGCTAGCCCGATGGCAGGGAGCTATTTGTTATTAAACCTCACACCGATCTATAAGTTTTTGAATAATACTGATTAGGATAATCCTGGTTAGTTTACGATAGTATCTATATAAAGAAGTGAGAGGAACATGTTAAACGTTTTCTTTTTAATTTACTTTTCCAAATCGGAGCACCTTTGATTTTATTTATGGCAAGAAGCATTGAAAGCGGTTGATATGAATGGATCTGAAATGAGTATCCAACTATAAGATTTAGTTTAAAAATATTTTATTACATACGTAGGTAATGACTTTTTTTCTTATTTCAAAAGCGTATATTCAAGGAATATTTTAAGGAGCATTCTGCAGATTGAGTCAAATTTTGTAATTAGTTTTTGATCCAGTTTTTCAAAGCTGACTTTTTAAACTGTCATATGCTCACAGAATTGCAACAGCAATGCAATATTCCCCCCAATCAACTTTATTTACTAATTTTGTAACTAATTAAATGAATTGACAGCTATAAGAAATATGACAGATATTGTGGCGCCATCTATTGAAAGCGTTTATGGCAGTGCGGCATTAATGAAATTCCTTTTCTTTTCCTTTCCCCTTTTGTTAGACGCATTAAAAATCATTGACTAAAAAGCAAAAGGTAAAAATCTATATGAAAATTAAAAAATATGACCATGTATTTTAAAAATCTATTCTTAATAAAAAGGAAATCAGCTTTTATTTTTAATGAAACAGGTTATATTTTCCTGTAAAAAATAAAATTTAAGAGCAATAACACTTTTCATTGAATAGTCCTTTTTTTTTTTTTAAAGTTTTGCATGAAAGTTCCCCATTTCCATTTTTATGCACCTCAAGAGATATTCATATAGAATAGCATATACAAAATAGTAATTAACAATGAATAAGTGGATTAATAATTATTGTAAACTTCACTGTAACTGTAACTGTACTGTAAACACTTCTATTTCATGCTACGTAAATGGATAAAAACTTTCTTTTCTGAAAGGAAATTTATTTCTCTTTACCAGCACATTTTCAAATAAGGGCGTTGAATTTCAGATTATCTTGCATTCCTTTATTTCATTCATTTCCGTTTATATGGATCGGTTTGTTCTATTTTTATGGTTTCACACGTCAAGTAAAGTCAGAACTGAACTCCTACCGTAGTCCTTTTTGACGAAGAATCGTAATACAGTGGGTGGTATCTTGTATTGTAGCGAATTTGAAGACATTCTTTTTTTCCCGTAGATGTTCTTAAAAATTTGCTTTGCTTTTTACGAAAGGAGAAAAGACAGCCATCTCTAACTAATAGGCATTTGATATTATCTATGCGGTATTTGTAGCGAACCGTTTGATAATTCTGATTCAAATCCCAGTAAAGATCGGATGTAAATAGAATCACATCTCCTCTTTTAGTCTTCATGATCACCATACATATGTATGAAATATTAGGGGTGTGCAAACATTTTTGAAGACAGCTGCAGTTGCTCCGAAATATCATAAGGCTTTTATTGCAGTCTTGAAATAATTTTTAAATCAATGAAGTGATAAATGATTAGATTAAAATTTTCTGAAATTTTTTTAATTAATTCAAATTTACAACCATCCAGGAAATGTAGAGTGCAGAGTTGCGCATTCGGGCGGAACGAAAAATTGTAAAAAGTGGCAGCCTGATAAGCTGCTGTACTTAACTTCGAAACGAGGAATACCCAAAATTAAGAATACTGTTGACAAAGAATTGTCATTACAGGTGATATCACATTCGAAGAAAACAGAAGTCCATTCTGCCATCAAAATATATCCATAGTAGAGTATATTGGTTAGCAATTTCCGTAGCAGTAGAACTTTAGAAGATTCTTTAAATAATTTTATGATACATGATCCATGTTTCGGGTTCCAGTTTCATATTAAACTTCTCATGTTTTTGAAGAAATGACTATAAAGATTGTACACTTCCTTCATAGAGTTTATCTCAAATATATTCATAACAATTTGCAGTATATTGTTAATAAAATAAAAAATATAGCATGTACAGGTGAAATAAGCCAATTAAAGAAAAACGCCGCATTTTCTGTGTCAAAAATTATTTTTTCAGTGGGAATCCTTCAAGTATTGCATATTTTTAAACAAATCAGGATGCATTTTCTGTAGCATAAATAAAATATCCTGTATTCCGTGAATATTGTGTAAAACTAAATTCTGGTTTTGAAGTAGACGACGGCCATCATTATTCTGGATGTTGGTCAGATGGCAAGGATGGCATCTGAGCTGGCATTCTATTCTCCAAACTTTCGCACATTATCAACATAAAGACATTTAATCCACAACCACAGATTCAATATACACCAGGCCCAATAGTCACAGCGAATCTTTGGTGAAATCGGGTCTCAAATCCGGGGTACTCTGTTCTTACTTTTATAATTGCCGTCCTCTTGGAATAATGAAAAGATTTGTGAGTTGTCATAGATTTTGGTAGCACTCCTAAGTGTTAGCATGTTTAACAATTTTAACGTAGGAATACGTTTCTCACATTGGGGTCGCAGGAAGGAAATTGATTCACACGCCAAAACGCTACAAAACTTGGTATGGAAGATCCTCTATATCTCGGTAACTACATATGTTAAAAACGTAACTAATGTCTTATTTCAGAGATAAAGAGTAACAACAGAAGTTACAAAAAAAACTTACTTAAACTTAAAAACTTACGAGAAACAAAAGAGTCACTTGAGTAAAGTAGTCCTATGTCTTTAACATCAGCGGCTGTTTCAAAAGACAACCTCCCTTCATTTTTTTTTCCTTTTTTGAAAGGGAAAAAAATTGACGCTAACTCAGGT
>BGPR01047990.1:0-11659 GCA_013235015.1 Araneus ventricosus | reverse complement strand
TTTCAACAACAAATTCATTTTTGGGACTGTACATATTGGGGGCTAAATCCTTTGGAAAATATTTTCTATTGGATTGTATCGTTCCTCAGGAATTAATCTTTTTTCTGTTAAAATGAAATGGTCATGAAAAAGTTTTTGTGAGGAAAGGAAATTATCCATAAATAGCTTATGACCTTTATCTTTTACACACTCTGCCATTATCTATACAACTTTATATGATGCAGAGGGTGATAGGTTTTCTTTTAATTTATCTTCTTCCAGATATAATCTCATGTCGTATGCATAACCTGTGGCATCTGCAATTTTTATACATTTTGATCCCTCACTGTTTGTGCTTTTTTGGAATGCATTGTTTGAGTATCGCTCTTCCTTTAAATTTAACGATAACTTCATCCAAAGATAAATTTTCTGTGGGATCATACACTTCTTTAAATGCTCTATTGAAACACTCCACGATTTTTCTTATTTTCCAGTCTGACGTAAGTCGGAGAATCTCCGCATTCTTTCAAACTATTATTGGAAAAGTGCAAAAATTTTCAAATTATTAGGAAACGATCACGAGGCATAACTTTTCTGAAAACAGGAGTTTCAATTCAATCATTAACTGTCCAATAAATCCTGTAGACTGTCTTTTTCAATATGTCCCATCAGTAACACCAAACCAAGAATTTTTAGAATTTCATTGTTTTCAGTTGGTTTCCATGCAGGCGCATGTTTCCTTTTATCAGATTTATGTTTCTCCATGGATATTCAGTATATCCGAAGCATATCTATTGGTTTCTTTGATCAAAACTGATAAAATTTCATCTGTAAATAACAGTTTGAAAAACTATATTCATTTTTATAATTGCTGGTATCGACTTTCAACCCGACTTTTCGCTTCAGATCCTTCTACATCTTTCCATGAAAATAAACTTTCTACATTTTCAACAAAATTTGCTGATGTATCTAAATCATCTTTATTATTATCTTCCAAAATGTTATTTTCTAATTCATCTTCACAATTTGAATCCTTATCAACAATTTTCTTCTTCTAAATCATTCATCACATTCTCAATCTCCATTTGCATGAAATATTTTTGGGGCATTCTAAAAAAATGTAACAGACAAACATGAGAAAAGAAAAATCTGTCTGTTATAGACAGCGTAAAGTTATCGAATGGTGTATCTCTTTTGACACTTGGAAGTTGTTTCCAAAACATCGCCAATGCGCCCACAACTGATGACATTGGCGAAAAACATCCCCACTCAATCATGGACAAAGGTCATAAATGGGTTGAGGAAATTCCTTTTCTGGGAAAAGGGGGGTAGGAAAAGTCTCTCAATCACTCGGTACAGCAGCAGTACCCCAGTTGAAGTAAAAGGGAAGAAGTTTTTTGGTACAGCATATGTACCGCCGATTGGAAAAGGTTGACAAAGTAATTTTAAACTTCAAATTATGGTAGACATTTAGCCTGTGTTCTTTTAGTAGCTTTGCACATGTTCCATTTACTGTCTACATGAATGCCTCTGTGACGTAGTGAGTCAAAACAGCTTAGTGTTGTGTTTTCTTGTGGGCTGATCCCAGTCAAAAAATGACAAAGAGGATGTATTTACATCTGATTAACTACTATATACATCTTTTTCATTATGTACACATATGAATGATCTAAACAAAAAAAAAAAATCATGCATCTTTTTTTCTGGCCACGCTTCCACACTCCTAATGTTCACCTCCCTCGGTCTCATCCAGGGATCTGCTCTGGTAATTCAACTCCTTCGTGCAATTCCCTCTCTTCTCCACCCTTTTCTTCTTTTCCCTGTCTTAGAGTGGAGTTGGAGAAATTTTGCCTCTGGCCTGCTGAGTGAAGATGACACAGCTCCCCCCTTCCCAAGGAACTTTTTTCCCGAAGTAGTCCAACTGAGGGAAAAAAGTTAGTGGAAGCAAAAAATTCATGGGCTGAAATATAAAGTGATGGCAAAAATTAAAAATCTAATTGTAAACAAGTCTAGAATAGTCCTTGCCTTTCAGCAACAATGCGAGAAAATATTGCACAAGAGAACTCCAAGCTGCAAAGAAATATTGCACAAGAGAAATGATTTATGAGTCCACCATTTCAAAGATTCTCCAATTAGTTTCTGTTCAGCCTAATAACACAAACATAATTATATTGCATAAAATCACTCAAATGTTTTCATTTTGTATTTTTTTTTTTTTCTTCAGGTATCTCATATTCTTGTTCGCATTTGAGCCAAAAATATTTTCTAGGGCAATGATGCCCACAATTAACCATTTATAAATATAAGAAAACCACATAAATGCACACTAAAACAATTTAAAATCATAAATTTCATACACACTAACTATAATAATTCATATAATATCAAAAATTCACTATTATTAAATCATAAAATCCTCTGTAAATAGAGCATAAAAATTCACTTATATCATCTCATATATAAGCAAAAGAATCAAACTAATCAAGAATAACTGAAAAAGAACATAAGAAAATAATTCTCAACATTATATAAAAATGTTAAACAATGCAACAAAAACAAAGAATACATCCGAGTCTCATTGAATTCTCATAAAATTCAGGTAAATTAGTAATGTAATGACCTTTAATTCACATAATCAACTCAAATCTAAAATTCGTATTCGAGTCAAGTCTTGAAATTCTTCACTTGTGTAAAATAATTAAGCAGAAATGTAGCAAAACCAGATCAGCATTTAAACAAAGTACTGAGCACAAATATAGCACAACTTTCTCAAGAAATTAACATTGGAATCTCAGTAATTTTACTTTACTCTTCAAAACAAATGAATTGCAACAGTAATAAATGTAACAGTAAATTTTGTTCAAATTTAAAACAAGCTTAAAATGGAATTTTTCAAATCCATTTAAGACTTTCATTTTAGGCTAAAGTAGTGAAGAAATAGGTTTTAATTTCAATTTTTGAATACAAAGACTTTCGAAATTAGACAGTCATAGATTATGATCCTTCATTGTTGTAATTAAATATTCCACTATTCAAACAAAAGCAATTCAGCCAATATATATATATATGTACATATATATATATATATATATATATATATATATATATATATGCAGTATCATCACCTACACTTTCGTTGTTACAAAATTAAAGTCAGAGTTATTCTTTAGTAAGAAAAATATTGACATTAAATCACTAACATTTAAATATCTCAGTAATAAAATAATTTCTCTTTTTCAATATTCAGCAAAAACTACATCAATTTAACTCAATAAATGATAAATTTCTAAATTAATTAAAATTCTCATACCACAATATACCAAAATGCAAATATGAAATACAGTACCAATAACAGAATACAGAAATTCAGAAATTTCCTAAAACTTTTTCATGTCAATAATAAACATATTCACATCTCAATAGCTTGAAGCATATCAGGCTTTTCCCATAATGTTTGCATTTTAATATTAATCGACAAAAACAGAACTAAAATAAAATTTTTCCTTTTCAGAAAAGTAAAGAATTTCATATCAAAAATTAACTTGTTAATCAATATTAATTAAACACAAGGAGTCTAAACTATAATTAGCCATAATATTTCTTACACAACCAATATGACTAATAACCAACTAGAATAACCAACAATTACAAGCTAATTTGAGATTAATACACCAACAAGCTAAAATTCAGGTTCAATTTAGTACGGAAATAAATCATTGAATTAGATTATATTCAAGACTACAATATAAGCAAAAACCAATTCAAATTCATTAGTAACATAATATCAATTGATAAAACCTCTTTTGTCAAATTGTATAAAATAAAACAACAGTAAAAAAATTTCACATTAATCAGAAAAAAATTTAGTGGCGTAAAACGTTTTTTCCAAACAATTTTGTTTATAAATTATTTATGACGGAACTTCAAAGTTTCAACACTCAAAATTAAAAAAAAAATCAATCTAATCTGCAATCCTTAAAACTCAGTTCCTGAAATCAATCTATCTAAATTCATATGTCTACAGAAATTTCCGTATTAAAACAAAAGTTGGACTGAATCCTCAACTCTGATGTTTTTCAACCGCCAAACAAAAACGCAACATTCTGAATTCACAGAATCTGTGTAGGACAAATATCCACAATCTGCCTTTAAACAACTTGCAAAAAACAACCCCTAAATCACCCTTTGAGTTAGCCACACTATCTAATTCCACCCTGGTCAACAGACCCGACTTCAAAATATTCGAGGAAGCTCCCACATTCCCCACTTTACATGACCCTGGAGTGTTAACCTCTAAGGCCCTTAGCGAAGACAATTTCTCCCTTTTGGAACTCAGTTTGATCTTATAAACAGCAGTTTCTTGCACTATTTCTCTTCCTGATGAAGAAGTGGAAATAGAATGAATAGAGTCCAAATTCATTGCAATGGAATCATCTGCTTCAATTTGTGATGGGAGAAAATCTGGAACTCTATCTTCATGTTCTAATGAGACTCGTGGCATATTTTTTGAAGGAAACTGAACATGGTTTGGATCTTTACTTTCTATTTCCTCGTTAGCATTTTGCTGATCAGTTTGTAACTGTTTGACTTCATAAGTGTTATTCTGCTGTTTACTTAACTGTTCTTGTAATTGAACTCCGATTTTTCCCGACATCTGATTCTGTCTTAATCACTAAATTTAACTGTTTTGGCCCTATTTCTCTCTCAAATTTTGGTTTCTCCATACTCTCTTCCAATTCTCGCTTTCCCCTTTTCATTTTTTGCCTATCATCTATGATCCAGGGAATTTTCCCAAAAGCATAAACCTTATCCTCTTTTAAAATAAGCTCTTGCAAAGCATTTCTCGGCAATTTTAAATCAACTTGTAATTCCATTTCTTCAACCAACTCCCTCAAATCTTGGATCGTAGCCCGTAAATAAAAATCCTTCTCAGATTTTATTTCCCTATCTTTAATTATTTTTTGAAATCTATCAAAAGCATAGACCTCATTTGTTTTCAGAACAAGTTTCCTTACTCCAGCGAATTGCATCAACAGATTGACCAGCAACCCAAGTTCTTCTGCTACCTCCCTCATCTCTTCTGTGATAATTAGAAGCAAAATATTCATGACTTTAACGTAAATGTCACTACAACTTGAATCTGACCTCAACATTTCTTAAATGCATGAAATAGTTATCAAAGTTTAGAGATTCAATAATATTCACATCAAACTAAAGAAATTTTGCAAAATATAATTCTTAAATATATATCTGTTAGCCTTCAAAACAAGCACATCATACTAAATATTCTAATACTATGTCGTAATACTACTATGCAATGATGCAATAGATTTCACAATTCAACTACTAGCTTAATATAAAAAATTTAAATAACACATCATCGCAATTTGAAAAATACTTAAAACATCTTTTAAAACAATCAAACACTGTAGTTACACTCCTGCTAAAAAAATAAGCAACAAACACGAAAAGTTTTGGTACACATGCAAAACGGTGAATTAAAACTCGCAATTTACATATGAGGTAGAGGTTGCATCAACGAATGCAAATAGGCAACCAAACGTACCATAAAATGCAATCCCGCCGTCACACCGCAACGCCTTAAAAAGGGGTTTGCTGGACCTATGCTTCAGTTTGCAAGTAGCGATAGTTCCATGGAATCCGAGACAGCCAAAGCGGAAAGCATGAGTAGAAGAAACCATTTGCATGATGAGATGCGTTGGAGGGCTGTTGGTATCTTGCAAGCTGGTGTAAGACAATATACTGTTGCCAGAGATCTGAATGTGCATCGTAGTGTCATCCATAGGCTGTGGAATCATTACCAAAGGGATCAAAATGGCAGTAGAGGATGTGGGTGTGGATGCCGGAGAATCACCACAACTGCAGATGACCGCTACCTGTTGCAATGTGCCAGACACCGGAAGACACTAACAGTGCGACAGCTGGCTTTGCAGCTCTCAGCTGCTGCAGGAAGGCTCATATCCCATCAAACTGTGTTGCACAGACTGCATGAAGGAGGACTATTCACACGACAACCTGTTGTTTGTGTGCCTTTGTCCTCAGTGCATGTCAGAGCGTGGTTGCATTGGGCCCTTGAACATTGCAGTTGGTCACCAGAGCAGTGGGGCCACATACTCTTTACGGATGAGCCTCAATTTAACATCCAGAACGATTCCCAAAGGGCAATAATATGGTGAGAGCCAGGGACATGCTATCAGGTGCCAAACATCATTGAAAGAGACCATTACAGAGGTGGCAGGTTGCTTGTCTGGACAGGGATAGCAACGAATTGCTGAACCTACCTCTACGTGTTCGCTGGGGGTTCCGTCACAGCTGTCCGATATCACGATGAAATCGTGCAGCCTTTTATCACCGCAATGGGTACAGACGTGAGATTTATGGACAATAACGCCCACCCGCATAGAGCACGATTGATGCAGAGTTAATCTGGAGAGTGAAACCATTCCACAGATGGTGTGGCCTGCTAGATCATCGGACCTGAATCCCTTAGAGCATATATGGGAGATATTGGGAAGACGAACTGCAGGTCTCAGTGTGCACCGGGCACCCTCCGTAAGCTCCAACAAGCCTTACTACAGGAATGGGCATTACTGCCACAACAAGCGATCAATGACACTATTGCCAGCATGCCTCGCCGTTGTCTGTCAAGCATGCATTTCAGTTAGATGGTATCATACCCGTTATTAGCGTGTGGTTCCCATTGCACATTGTGCCTACCAATTTGGGCTGTCTCGCCACAATGGCTGTAATATATGTGTTTTTGTTTGTCTTTGCTTTATTGTTTGATATATGGTCTAGTAATGCCACACGTAACTCGTATACAATTTTCACGCATATCCATTAAATAGTTTTTATTTTATTCCAAGTTTTGCCTTTGTTGCTTATATTTTGAGCAGGAGTGTATTTTTCTAGCCAAACTGAAATTTCTGCAATGATCAAGCATTAAATCAATAATATATACAGAAATGATACACAATAACTGAAGGCTATGATTTTTTTTTCAATTGCAATGATGCACATTTTTCAAACACACACTTTTTTCACTCTGCAATGATGCAGCAAGAACATACATTGATGCACAATATCGTTTAACCAATTCTTTGTAAGAAAAACATCTGTAATGATGCAGTGAAAACTGTTCAATGATGAACTCTAAATTTCAGACATTTATTTGCTATACACATTTTCAATGATGCAAAACTAGTGTGCAATGATGCACTGCAATTTAAATCCCTTTGTTTAAATCAACATATCTGCAATGATGCAGGGAAAACTGTTCAATGATGAACACTAAAATTCAAACATTTATTTGCAATGATCCACAACTTTCAAATGCAAACATTTTCACTCTGAAATGTTGCAGCGAACATGCATTGATGCATACTTTTCAGCTCAAAATTTTTCTCTGTCTGCAATGATGCAGCAAGAACGTGCATTGATGCACAATATCATTAAAGCAATTCATTTTATAAGACAAACATCCACAATGATGCAGAGAAAACTGTTTAATGATGAACACTACATGCAATGAGTCTCCGTAATTTAAATCCATTTGTTTAAATCAAACATATCTGCAATGATGGCGAGAAAATTGTTCAATGATGAACACTAAAATTCAAACATTTGTTTACAATTCATATTTGCAATGATACAAAACCAACGTGCCGTTAGATAAACATAGCACAATTAAATACATGTACAGTTGCAAATAACATAATATGCAATGATGCATAATTCACAATTTGTTTTGCCGCCACATCTATCAATCCAAAGCACTTACCTCCTCTCCTTCCTTCCCGAGAAACTTTTCCCCCCGTTAAGCACCATGTCCTTTGCGGCGTATCAGGCAATACAACGAATCCCACTGCGGAGCACCATTTTATTAATGCTGTGACGTAGTGAGTCAAAACAGCTTAGTGTTGTGTTTTCTTGTGGGCTGATCCCAGTCAAAAAATGACAAAGAGGATGTATTTACATCTGATTAACTACTATATACATATTCTGCATTATGTACATGTATGAATCATGTAAAAAAAACAACATGCATCTTTCTTTCTTTCTGGCCACACTACCACATTCCTAGTCCACCTCCTTCGGTCTCATCCGGGGATCTGCTCTGGTCATTCAACTCCTTCGTGCAATTCCTTCTCTTCTCCACCCCTTTTTTCTGTCCCCCGTCTAGAGTGGGGTCGAAGAAATTTCGCCTCTGGCCTGCTGAGTGAAGATGTCACACCCCCAATGGAGTTGGGAAACTGTCCAACTCCACTTTCTTATTCGTCATGCAGAATTTGCATTTGATTTTGATGTTAAAATGGCGTGGCACGTGCTGATAAAAAGAATTTGGACATGGGACTAATAATCATTCAGCTTACTGGGTACTTTTGTAACGGCATTCTTTCTTTTCTTCCATTCTACATCTTAAGTAAGAGGTAAGAGATTTTAGGCCCTTCTTTTTAGATTTTGTTTAAAAGACTGTTTTGAATTTCTTCTTTGTGGTTAAATGTTTTTCTTTCCAATTTATTCCGGAGTGGGTTCAGGCCTTAGAGGAAAATTCTTATTGAATTTAAACCTTAAAGTCTTTTTCCTCTACAGAAAACCTATTCTGGTTTTGAATTTGCATGTATGAATGGTGTCTGATGACGTCATCCACCAGATTCTTATTTCTCATTGTTGTTTGTTGTTATTTTTGTATTTTTAACTCTTTCACAGTTGAAACTTCCCTTAATTCGTATTTATATCCTAATATAGAGGGTGTTGCCGAATTCGACCGAAAATTCAGAGGGGTGATCGGTAACATACCAATCAGCAGAAGCCAATCTGTATTTTCTGGTTCCTTTTTTAGTTTTCCTTGAATATCCCGAAAACTCTTCAGTTTTCACACTACATGCGATTAAAGAACGTAAAATTCCCTACAATTTCATGCTTTAAAATTTTTTCCGGTTTTAATATTTTTGCAGATAATGGCTCTAAACTAATTTTTGATTTTCAGTAATTTACGACCCCCTGGACCACCAAAATGGCATGTTACCTATCTGAAAAAAAATGTTTAAAAATGCGCTTTCATTTTTTTAAAAAAAATTGTAGTTGAAACATTATTAGTTTTTTAAAATTAATTTTTGAACAGTGTCCAACAATTCTCAGACACCCTGTATTTTTGCGATTTTCAGGGATGAGATTCTTCCACTTTTTCGCGAATTTCCACTTTTTGGTTATTTTGGAGAAATTCCGTTTATTTAAAAAAAATTTTTTTTCCCCTCATAATTCCGTTTTTTTTTTCCCCCTTCGGATTTCCGATTTTTTCCCCCTCTGTATAAATTTGCTTTTTCTTCCGAAAATTCCGCTTTTAGACAAAGAAAAGAAACCTTCCTATCTTACATTTTCAAAAGAAAATTCTGGGAAAATATGCTCAACAGTGCAGCTTAACTCCACAGGCTAGAAAACTAGCTGATTCATCTTCTACTGACGAATCAACATTATATCAGCAAGCTCTACAAGGATGAACATTCAGTGCCATTCAAAGTATTAAGTACCACCTTTTTGCAGAAAACAAAACTTCTGTGGCATATTTTGCAAAGAGAAAAAAAAAAAGATTTTTTTGCATGAAAATGTTGAAAAAAATTAGTTGAAAACTTAAGGTTATCTTGTAGGGTGATCATCTTGTAATATGAAGAAATAAAAAAAATGGAACAATAACAAATAAATAAACTACATAAAAATGAAAAACTCCTGTCAAAAGAGGCAGCTAAAAAGTTGTGTTCAAATGCAGCAAAAACGCAGAGAATAAGACATAAAAAAAATCTTCTCAAAATAAAAAACAAAACAGATGATTTACCTAGGCATTCGAGAGATAATGTAGTCCCGACAATTATGCCAGTAATTAAACAGAGAGATACTAATGAAGACTGTGTAAAAACTGTAGCCTTTATTGAAAATAAACTTGCAGAGGATGCAAACACATCCTTTATTGAAGAAAAATCTGTCAAAGGTAGGAGCCCTCCAAAACAAGGGGTGAAGCGTGTTAATGGGGATCTGTTACCAACAAAAGCCACACAAATAAAAAAATAAAAGAAAACCACTTATTTAACAATTAAAGTAATGTTTCAAAGGGTTTCAAAAAACAATAATGCTAAATGAATCTGTCATTGTAACTGTACAATTTCTCGACCCCTCTCGCTTTATAAGGTGCAAAATCATTGTGCTGTTACTTTTGTGAAAATGTATAAAAATAAAAGAAATAAAACAGAATTCAGTATATGATACATTATTATAATTTATAAAGAGCTAATATACTTTACACAATTGCATGAAGCAAAAGAAATTATTTGTCCTTATTTTTATTTATTTTTTGAGCTAACTTTTATCAAAAGGCTATTAAATATAATTCTTCTCTGACTTCTGTTGGGTGAATGTTGCATCTTAGTGATGTACAGGTGGTAAATATGTTTTAATGTCTAATTTTGTATTTGAAGATGCCCCTGATGATGTGTTAAACTTATTTGTTAACTTTTAATGTGAATGATTTAATAATAATTTAATATTATTTTTCTTATTTATACATACTGAATTATAAATAATTAAGTTATTAATTATTATAGTGTAATATTTTCATCATGTTGCATGTTTTGATGTTTTATTTCTTTCGCGTATAAATTATGGTACACATTTTTTGCTTGCGTATGATTTCAGTCTTTTTGCTTTTTTGCCAATCTCATCCCTGGATTTTCACAGACTAAACATCGTTCACGACCTTATGGTAATTTTTCATCCTCTTGATGCCTACTTTCAGCCCTCTGAATTTGTCAGTCGAATTTGGCAACACCCTGTATATGCTATCATAGAGGACTTTGTCTACAGATTTCACAAAAAAAATGGGGAAATAAAAACGGGATAAAAATTAATTTGGATGTTACTTTTGTCTTTTAACAATGGAAGAGAAATACACAAATATGTGTTTTAACAATGAAAATGGTTTTGAATTTGATTGCAACAATGACAAGTATAGTTGTAAATTATGCCACATTATTATTATATGTAAATTATGTAATAAAATACTTTTAGTAAATTAAATTTTCTGAAAAATTTGTATCTCTCCCTTTATTTTTTCCATATCAAGATCGGATGTTTCAGAGACTTTTTGAATTGATGCAATTTTTATAATCTTTGATGTATTGGAACATCTTTTAGAGATTGAAAAATATCCAACTCATTTTCTTTGAACCTTTCGTCTATTATGTTTAAAGCAGCATCTATAACTGGAAAAGCAATTTACATTTGATAGAACGATTTAACACCTTGTGACATGCTGAAGGAACTGCCGCCTATTTCCGAAGACACCTTTCTAGAGCGTGGAAGTTTTGTAGAAGTAAACGATTTTGCTTCACAAATATCGTTAACATATATCCACAACTTTTCAAAAAAATCTTCACTTCGAAATTCATGCAAACATTCTTTTGTTGTATAAACCAGTTCTTTAACTGTTAAAAAAATTAGCGGTTTTGATTGCAAAGCTTTTGAAAGCATATCTATAGCTTCTAAAACTCTTTGGATCAGAAGTAGCCAAAAAATGAATTGGAAACTTTCGATATTATTCAGCAAAGCTTCAGCTTGCGATCCATTTTTCGATGGATTGTTAATTTTGAACTTTGAAAAGTGGGGGGGG
>BGPR01047989.1:0-11659 GCA_013235015.1 Araneus ventricosus | reverse complement strand
AGTACACAATATGGCGCGCTTTGTGCGTCATTGTATGATGAAGAAAACCGAATATTCATTTTGAAAGCCATTTTATCGATCGATTAAAATCAAAATTTGATACGGAACTGCAATTTTGATGATAAAACTTTATACCAAATTTTATTCAACTAGCTATTTAAGTTTTTCAGTTTTCGGGTTTACATGAACACGGACAGATAACCTAACAGACTTTTGAGGACAGATTTTGTCCGAAACTTGATAGAAATCTACAAATTTGGTGCAAAGACCACATACCAAATTTCATCCGTCTAGCTCAACACATTTTTGAGTTATCGTAATAACAGACAGACAGACATAATTCCAAAATTGTGTTTTTCTTACTCAGGGTGGTCTAAAACGTGGAAATTAATCAAAATCTGGAGTTCGAATTTTTTGACGACTGCAATACTTTCTCTTTGTATACGAGAAAGTAAAGAAAGTCAATATTTACAATACTTTTTCCAAAAATCTCGGACGTGTTCATGAATAATGTCATAGAATAGCTCATACTATACATTTTAACACTTTCCCTCTCATTAATACTGTAGTTTGATAGCTAAGCGTTAAAAATGGTGATATCTATGCCCTTGATTGTTACGCAATTACAGTCACTGAAATTAAAATGATTATTTACAATGCCTTTATCGGAAACTTCAGTTACGTTCTAGGACAGCAGCAATAGCTCGTACCATTCATGTTCACAATTTTCCTTTCATTAAAACGGTAATTTGACACCAAAGCGCAGAATAGATAGGCGTCTATGAATTCGATAATTAGTGAAATGACATATTTATATGACACTCTGAATAGTTATTGCAGACACGCACGCTTGTCTACGAATCACGTCTATGTAAGAAGCAAACAAACAAATAGCCCGACCTAGATAAGCAGCAAGTGCGTATGCACTGAGGATTCTGAACTTGACCTTTGTTGTAAGTAAACACTGGGCATATTTACTGTTTTCTCGTATGGTCTGGTGATGAATATTAACTTTCAATTATTTTGATGTTATTTTCGAACACGTTGACTTTCACTCATCTCTTTCAATCGTAGAAGTGACAACAAATAGGTTCTGTAGAACATTTTTCACACTTGGATATTCCATGTTTCAGTTGAAGAATTAAATCACTTAAGAGATGATGAAATGAAGTCATCACATAATTGATTCATTCATCTCAGGAGTGCCGATATGTTCCAATTCTTCATTTTTTACTTTCTCGTATACGAAGTATACAAAGAGAAAGTATTGTAATCGTCAAAAAATTCGAACTCGAGATTTTGACGAATCGCCACGTTTTAGACCTCCCTGACTCCGAAAAACACAATCTTAGAATTATGTTTGTCTGTCTGTGAATGCGATAACTGGAAAACTATTAGAGCTATGGTGATGAAATTTGGTATGTGATCTTTACGCATCATTTGTAGGTTTCTATAAAGTTTTGGACAAAATCCTTTTACGGAAAGTCTGTCTGTCTGTGTGTCCACGTTCATGTGAACACTATGTCTCAAAAACATGAATAGCTAGAGGGATAAAATTTGACACACAGTTTTATCATCATGAATGTAGATCCGTACAAAATGTTGGGCCAAATGCGTCAAAGGGTTGACTGTCTGTCAGTCTGCATAATCACAAACTTGTGAATACAATAACTCTTTAAGATTATGACTTAGATATATGAAATTCGGTATGTGGTCTTCTAGTCTTAATTGTAGATTTGTGTCCAATTTTCGTTTCAATCCGTTTAAAAGAAGTTTTTGAACTTGCATATTTGGTTCGAAATGCACATTGCGACTGAATGTTGTCGAGCGTTTCGCTTATTTCACTCATGTTAGTATGGTTGGCTTTTGACCTTGGTGGTCTACAAAGGAAATTGTAGCGAGCGGCAAACTCGCACTTCGGAAATTATGGCAACCTCCTAAAACGAAACCTGGTTCTGACATTCTCCAGATGGACGCCTGTGATTAATCAGAGGTATGTTGAAATCTTGTGTGTAAATATTTCGTACTCAAAAACGTTAAATAAAGTTGTGGTACCTCAGCGCGCGTAAAAGTTGAGAACAAACGCAATTTTTTTTTTGCAAAATTTGTAATTTTTTGGGGGGAATTCATAAATGTTATATGTTTCATTGTAAATCACCATTCATAATTTTTTTTTTCCTCAAAAAAAAACAGGCCTTGGGTAAATATCCCAAAAATATTTACCAATCCACTGGGTGTTTACCTACCCCACATTACTGTTCGTATGCTAGAAAGTTTCGGGGAGGCGACTTCCTCTGGCTTTTTACATTATGAGAGCCCTTTTTATTGAAACAGAAGTACAGAAACAGAAGAAATGAAACGAAATAGAATATATTCTGTACTGTTGTTTAAGGCAATTATAAATTGATTTGGGAGATAAATTTGCCCAAATACCTACCAAATCAACAGCTAAAATATTTATAAATTTACATTTGTATGCTATGAAAAACACACGGGTTTATTTCCTGTAACAGCTTTACAAACTCTCACCCATTACTGTCGAGAACAATACTCTGCGTTTGTTAAAAATGTATAACAGAACATGAAAACAGTAATGTTTAGTAATTAAACAAAAACAAGCGAAATGTTGCTTAATGTTGTAAAAAAGTATCGATGCCGGTGTGGGGATGGGTTGACGGAATGCTTGAACTCAAAGGTTCTTCATCCCCCCCCCCAAAAAAGAGACATTGCTATTACAGTTATCTAATAAACTGGAAACTGCCATGTTACTCTTAAATATACAGGGCGTCCATTCTAAACGTGGACTAATATCTAATGTCTAAACCGTAAGAAAAAGACATATAATTCAAATCCGAAAAATGCTTTGAATGACGTAAAGAATTATAATTTATGTTATTTGAGTCATAAATGCAGTGCTGAAATTTTTAAACAGCCCCGGTCCTATTAGTCATGTTTAGTAAATTATTCTTGACACTCTAACATTTTGGCAAAAAACGTTCCATTCTTCTGAGACAAAACCGGACCGAGTTACGCCGCTTTGAATTCCATAATTGACAGCGAATCAGCGAATTTTTCCTCGAGACAGCCATTGAAATGGTCTAAAATGGTCTAAGTCCATCAAAGCTCTAAAACTTAATCAGTTTTAGTCGCAAAAGAGTGGAACTTTTTTCTAACGTTAGTTTGTAAAAAAATATTTTTTTAAATATTCCTAATAGGACTGGGGTACTGTATAAATATTTTCATAAGTACATTCATGTACTCAAAAAAATATAAAATATAGTTATTTACAGAATTTTTCTAATTGCAAGAATACGCCTGCATATCTCTAATTGTTTAGAAATGAGCTATTTTGCCACGCTTAGAGTAGACACTGTGTGTCACAAATTTTATTAAAGTTTAATTTAAAATATGAGAAAAAATAAAATGAGGGAAAAAGAATATTTGCGTGGTCTTTGTTCCTTTTTTCATCGAGTTTATTTATCAGTAAATCAGTTTAGCTCAGGAGGTCATGTTGGTGTGGTTGATCATCAGGTCATTGGAATGCTAGACATTGATAAGTCTTCCAGGTCTTCCTTTATTCTCAGGGTATTTCTTTGTCTGATATCTCTGCTCCGGAACATTAAGTATCTGTACGCTATTACTGCTCCAAGCGTCATGTAAAAGTTTTTATGGCAAAACAAAAATTAGTTTTGTGTAATTTCCTGCATAAACAGTATCTTTCTATCTTTCTTCGTTTACAGTTCACAATTTCTTGATTGTTAAATTTTTCCTGACTAGTGAATTACCTTGTATATTGTAAATAATAGTGTAGTGTACTTAAATAGAAATGAAGTATTAATAATAATATATTTCTTAAAAAGGGCATTTAATTAGGGCAGACCATCGTAGGCTTTTTGAGATTCCCGACCCCATTTTGACAGCGACGGTACTCCGGGAATCCATTTGTAAAACATATTTGTATGTGTGTGTTTCTTAATCCAAATATACACATTCTTTTGATTCCGGAAAAAATTTTAATTTATCCTTTTAAAACGAGACTCTGGGCTGGAAGAGAAACTAGACAAGAATTCCACCTTCACTGAATTTTTTCCGCATATCTGTCTATTGGCTGCACTTCAAGTATATCTGTCTATTGGCTGTACTTCAAGCATACACTATATGCCCAAAAGTATCCGGACACTTGAAGATTTTCACGTTTTTTAGAATTTCTCCAGAATGGTTTAACCGACTGCCTTTAAACTTCGGACATGTAAAGAATAGACAATAACTCACATTTTACATGGAATATTTGGTCCTGAGGGCAATTAGGGGACCGTCTACAAACTGATGAAGACAAAAAGGGTTTTGGCACACTCCGCTTTACAGAATACTGATAACAAGATGAAACTTTCAGAAATGGTAATGTATAATATACATAATATTTACAGGAATTTTCGTAAACACAGCACAAATATTTGGGAAGATATAAAGGTTTTCTTAAAAAGTCTCAAATTTTTCCACCTGTTTTTTGCTTATAATATGCAGAGTTTTCTGTTATATTATACGAAACTCGCAGGAAAGATGACAATATGTTAGAGAAAACTTTTGTAAAAATTTGGAAAAGAATGTTTGAATATTACAGAAATTATGAGCAGTTTTAGTAAATAATGTTTTACTGCGCAGGCGCGAAACATAGTGTAATTTTTCTTTCACAACTTTAAAGCCAGATATATAGGGCAACTTATATAAAAACATTCAGTTCAATATCATTAGTATTCAGAAAGATATCGGCATTACAACGAGCAAAATTTTAGCTCCTGTCGAAGAGAAGCTAAAAGATGAGGGGTTGTACACAAATTGATATTTTTTAAACTTACATCTTTAAATAATTATTGAATTGTATAGTGGTTAGAATTTGCTGAATATCCATGAACACATCTAATATTCGTAACGAAGAAAAAATATATATGTAGAATTATTAAAATATTTTAAGAAAAGAAATTAATTAAATAAAAACTCATTTCGCCATAAAAGAAATATATTCAAAAATATCGTTTGGCCGTAAAATAATTGTAATATGTAACTTGTTAATAATCATGTAAATAATATAATTAAAATAATAAATTTTTTGTTAGTTATAGTGCCTAATTAGCTGGAATTTCAGTTATGCACGTAATTGATAAGTCTTCATGGGTATTCAGCAAATTCTAACCACTATACAATTCAATATAATTATTTAAAGATGTAAGTTTAAAAAATATCAATTTGTGTACAACCCCTCATCTTTTAGCTTCTCTTCGACAGGAGCTAAAATTTTGCTCGTTGTAATGCCGATATCTTTCTGAATACTAATGATATTGAACTGAATGTTTTTATATAAGTTGCCCTATATATCTGGCTTTAAAGTTGTGAAAGAAAAATTACACTATGTTTCGCGCCTGCGCAGTAAAACATTATTTACTAAAACTGCTCATAATTTCTGTAATATTCAAACATTCTTTTCCAAATTTTTACAAAAGTTTTCTCTAACATATTGTCATCTTTCCTGCGAGTTTCGTATAATATAACAGAAAACTCTGCATATTATAAGCAAAAAACAGGTGGAAAAATTTGAGACTTTTTAAGAAAACCTTTATATCTTCCCAAATATTTGTGCTGTGTTTACGAAAATTCCTGTAAATATTATGTATATTATACATTACCATTTCTGAAAGTTTCATCTTGTTATCAGTATTCTGTGAAGCGGGGTGTGCCAAAAACGTTTTTGTCTTCATCAGTTTGTAGACGGTCCCCTAATTGCCCTCAGGACCAAATATTCCATGTAAAATGTGAGTTATTGTCTATTCTTTACTTGTCCGAAGTTTAAAGGCACTCAGTTAAACCATTCTGGAGAAATTCTAAAAAACGTGAAAGTCTTCAAGTGTCCGGATACTTTTGGGCATATAGTGTATCTGTCTATTGGCTGTACTTCAACCATATCTGTCTATTGGCTGTACTTCATGGACTGCAAGTTTAACTTTCTTACTTTAAAATGTCTTAAAATCAATTCAAGGACTGAAATGAAGAGTTTACTTGAAATGGGAAAAAAATTTTACAGGATAATTTCATACTTTCGTCCCTGAATTCCTGAAACAATGAGAACAAGACTCGCGTCTTTCTGAAAGAGTTATTAGGCCATTTGCGAATCATTTTATAACTTCTATTATCTTTACAATCCCGCCTGTCCTCCAAAAGGTGAAGAACCTATTATCTCATGCGGAGATGAAGGGGGAAAAAACTTTATTATTACGAAATCTGCCTGAAAAAAAATGGCTGTCTTCCTCAAGTCGAGAGAGTGTCCAGTAACCTTGTAGAACGGAGTCCCAAAAATACACTAATACGAGAGGGTGTGTTTACTACTATTTACGATCTTTTCCGAACGGGCCACAAACTTCCGCTTGACGCAACTTTGACGTCACCTGGCCTTGCTTCCGTGCTGGAAGAAAGCCACCTCATCACAACCGATCTTGATACATTGTGATACTTTTCCATTAGCAGCTTTATAGATGGCTACGGTACACAGTGACGTAAAAGGGGAAATGGTATCCTATTTGGTTTTAAATAGCGATGTAACAGGCAGCAGGATTATTAATTTTTCATCCCCAGTTCAATCTCATACGTCAATTTCTGACTTAAAAAACGTAAAATTAATTCAAAAATCTTGTTATTGCCATGCTACCCAAGGACGGCGCCTGTTGTACCTACACAGCCTTTGCTCACCCTACGATACGCAACTTTGAACGCATTAATTTTGGTTCACCCAACCTAAAACTGGCGTCCGTAACAATCATTAGAGTAATCTTGCTAAAAGCGGCGGTTACGTCGTTAATACATTGCGCCTCAAGGTAAAATCTCGTTCTGCAAAGTTAACTTTCTATATTTCAAATTAAAAAAGTATGAGTAATTTAAACAAGCCTAAATATATTGTTGTAATTAAAAAGGAAAAATCAAACAGATATTAAATGACAAGACTTTTATTACTGCTTAATAATTAGGTACATAATACGATTTTTTTTTTTTAAAAAGCTGGTGATTTTTACTTGGGATAACGACTGACGGCGGAAAGGTTCGCAGAGTTTATCAATGCCTCTCATAAAGTGTCCTCTTCTTTCTTTTGGTCTATCTTCATTATAAAATCAAAAGTTCCTGTGCCTTTTTACTTTCTCGCATACGAAGTATACAAAGAGAAAGTATTGTAATCGTCAAAAAATTCGAACTTAAGATTTTGACGAATCTCCACGTTTTAGACATCCCTGAGTCCGAAAAACATAATTTTTGAATTATGTCTGTCTGTATGTCTTTGAAAACGATAACTCGAAAACTATTAGAGCTGCTGGGATGAAATTTGGTATGTGAACTTTACACATAATATGTAGGTTTCTGTCAAATTTTGGACAAAATCAGTCTAAGGGAAGTCTGTCTGTGTGTCCACGTTCATGTGGACACTATAACTCAAAAACTTGAATAGCTAGATGGATAAAATTTGGTACACAGTTTTATCATCATGAATGTAGGTCCGTATCCAAATTTGGACCAAATCCGTCGAAGGGTTGATGGTCTGTCAGACTGTATAATCGTATACTTGTAAAAATTATATCTCTTAAACCCTTCGGCTTAGATAAATAAAAATTGGTATGACGGTTGCTAACATTAATTATAGATCTGATCCAAATTTCGTTTCAATCGGTTTAAAAAAAGGCGTTCAAATTGCATAATTAATTTTTCTAATCCTATTCTCCATACGCATGCGTACTGGTAGTAATCTCTGTGCACGCGGAAAGATTACGCCACTTTGTCCTTGATCCGGCAAGAGTGGAAGTGTGTGAAAGATTCGTTTTATCCCCTGTTTTGTTTTCGCTCGCTCGTATAATAGCGGATCTTGCTGGAGTGTGATAGAAAATAAATATTGCTAAGTTTTAATACATAGGCATCTCTTTGAATATGATTCTTCGCCTAAATATTTTACAATCACTATAATCTACAATGAAAAACCTTCTGATAGTCATTGGCATTCTCAGTTACAATAGGTTCGAAATTTTTTATCCACGCAGGGGGAAGGGAAATGGCAAATGTTTGAGAAGTATACGAGAAAGTTTAGGGGAGGCCACTCCCACTGGTTTAATAATACGTTCAATTTATTGTAAGTTAAAGGCGCTTTAACATCGTTACTTTTACTGTGTGTTAGAAGATCATCCAATTCTTCAGTCATCATACTCGGTTAATTTTTTGGCTTCCTTTTCTTCCATATCTAACAATCCTTCGCCACCAATTGCTTTCGCAATTTGTAAGATCGCCTTGGATTCATTTTCGCCTGCATCGTACCATGTACCCGAATCAAACTCTCTAACGTTGAAGAAATTTAAAGGAAGCGATCAAGATAACATTTACATCCAAAAGTCGCGTTCTGCAAATCCGCGCTCAACAAATGTTTACTGTACTTTCCCTGTTTCTTTATTGTTTTAAGATCTCCTCGTCCCGTTACTTCGGCTCTAACCGTGCAGCTCAGTTTGTTTACTATTTTTAATAATCCGACGATCGTCTGGTAATTAATTTCATTGCTTGTCTTTACGCTACTTTTGTATTCACATTGATCTATGAAGTTTGATTGCCCATCAATGTTCTAAAACAATTTTTTGAATAAACATTTAAATATGATTTGACATTATTCGCAACCTCCTCTTTGGAACACATAGGAAGATGATGAGGCAGAAGTCTAATTTAACTGCAATATATGGAGATAGGTTGCCTTCCTGATGGACTTTCAAGAGAAACTGGCCCACATTTGTGTTTCGCCGCTTGGTGTAAAACCTCCAGCAGCTAGCCCGATGGCAGGGAGCTATTTGTTATTAAACCTCACACCGATCTATAAGTTTTTGAATAATACTGATTAGGATAATCCTGGTTAGTTTACGATAGTATCTATATAAAGAAGTGAGAGGAACATGTTAAACGTTTTCTTTTTAATTTACTTTTCCAAATCGGAGCACCTTTGATTTTATTTATGGCAAGAAGCATTGAAAGCGGTTGATATGAATGGATCTGAAATGAGTATCCAACTATAAGATTTAGTTTAAAAATATTTTATTACATACGTAGGTAATGACTTTTTTTCTTATTTCAAAAGCGTATATTCAAGGAATATTTTAAGGAGCATTCTGCAGATTGAGTCAAATTTTGTAATTAGTTTTTGATCCAGTTTTTCAAAGCTGACTTTTTAAACTGTCATATGCTCACAGAATTGCAACAGCAATGCAATATTCCCCCCAATCAACTTTATTTACTAATTTTGTAACTAATTAAATGAATTGACAGCTATAAGAAATATGACAGATATTGTGGCGCCATCTATTGAAAGCGTTTATGGCAGTGCGGCATTAATGAAATTCCTTTTCTTTTCCTTTCCCCTTTTGTTAGACGCATTAAAAATCATTGACTAAAAAGCAAAAGGTAAAAATCTATATGAAAATTAAAAAATATGACCATGTATTTTAAAAATCTATTCTTAATAAAAAGGAAATCAGCTTTTATTTTTAATGAAACAGGTTATATTTTCCTGTAAAAAATAAAATTTAAGAGCAATAACACTTTTCATTGAATAGTCCTTTTTTTTTTTTTAAAGTTTTGCATGAAAGTTCCCCATTTCCATTTTTATGCACCTCAAGAGATATTCATATAGAATAGCATATACAAAATAGTAATTAACAATGAATAAGTGGATTAATAATTATTGTAAACTTCACTGTAACTGTAACTGTACTGTAAACACTTCTATTTCATGCTACGTAAATGGATAAAAACTTTCTTTTCTGAAAGGAAATTTATTTCTCTTTACCAGCACATTTTCAAATAAGGGCGTTGAATTTCAGATTATCTTGCATTCCTTTATTTCATTCATTTCCGTTTATATGGATCGGTTTGTTCTATTTTTATGGTTTCACACGTCAAGTAAAGTCAGAACTGAACTCCTACCGTAGTCCTTTTTGACGAAGAATCGTAATACAGTGGGTGGTATCTTGTATTGTAGCGAATTTGAAGACATTCTTTTTTTCCCGTAGATGTTCTTAAAAATTTGCTTTGCTTTTTACGAAAGGAGAAAAGACAGCCATCTCTAACTAATAGGCATTTGATATTATCTATGCGGTATTTGTAGCGAACCGTTTGATAATTCTGATTCAAATCCCAGTAAAGATCGGATGTAAATAGAATCACATCTCCTCTTTTAGTCTTCATGATCACCATACATATGTATGAAATATTAGGGGTGTGCAAACATTTTTGAAGACAGCTGCAGTTGCTCCGAAATATCATAAGGCTTTTATTGCAGTCTTGAAATAATTTTTAAATCAATGAAGTGATAAATGATTAGATTAAAATTTTCTGAAATTTTTTTAATTAATTCAAATTTACAACCATCCAGGAAATGTAGAGTGCAGAGTTGCGCATTCGGGCGGAACGAAAAATTGTAAAAAGTGGCAGCCTGATAAGCTGCTGTACTTAACTTCGAAACGAGGAATACCCAAAATTAAGAATACTGTTGACAAAGAATTGTCATTACAGGTGATATCACATTCGAAGAAAACAGAAGTCCATTCTGCCATCAAAATATATCCATAGTAGAGTATATTGGTTAGCAATTTCCGTAGCAGTAGAACTTTAGAAGATTCTTTAAATAATTTTATGATACATGATCCATGTTTCGGGTTCCAGTTTCATATTAAACTTCTCATGTTTTTGAAGAAATGACTATAAAGATTGTACACTTCCTTCATAGAGTTTATCTCAAATATATTCATAACAATTTGCAGTATATTGTTAATAAAATAAAAAATATAGCATGTACAGGTGAAATAAGCCAATTAAAGAAAAACGCCGCATTTTCTGTGTCAAAAATTATTTTTTCAGTGGGAATCCTTCAAGTATTGCATATTTTTAAACAAATCAGGATGCATTTTCTGTAGCATAAATAAAATATCCTGTATTCCGTGAATATTGTGTAAAACTAAATTCTGGTTTTGAAGTAGACGACGGCCATCATTATTCTGGATGTTGGTCAGATGGCAAGGATGGCATCTGAGCTGGCATTCTATTCTCCAAACTTTCGCACATTATCAACATAAAGACATTTAATCCACAACCACAGATTCAATATACACCAGGCCCAATAGTCACAGCGAATCTTTGGTGAAATCGGGTCTCAAATCCGGGGTACTCTGTTCTTACTTTTATAATTGCCGTCCTCTTGGAATAATGAAAAGATTTGTGAGTTGTCATAGATTTTGGTAGCACTCCTAAGTGTTAGCATGTTTAACAATTTTAACGTAGGAATACGTTTCTCACATTGGGGTCGCAGGAAGGAAATTGATTCACACGCCAAAACGCTACAAAACTTGGTATGGAAGATCCTCTATATCTCGGTAACTACATATGTTAAAAACGTAACTAATGTCTTATTTCAGAGATAAAGAGTAACAACAGAAGTTACAAAAAAAACTTACTTAAACTTAAAAACTTACGAGAAACAAAAGAGTCACTTGAGTAAAGTAGTCCTATGTCTTTAACATCAGCGGCTGTTTCAAAAGACAACCTCCCTTCATTTTTTTTTCCTTTTTTGAAAGGGAAAAAAATTGACGCTAACTCAGGT
>BGPR01047988.1:0-11659 GCA_013235015.1 Araneus ventricosus | reverse complement strand
AAAAAAAACCATTTTATTTACATACTTTCCGACATTTTGTTTTATATTAATATACATTTTTAAAAAATTCCACTCTTATTAATTTGTTCCTGAGATAAAACTTTCTGGTATCCATTCATTTTACCAAAAAATTTTAGCAGTTAGCAAGCAGAAAGCTTAATGTAAATTAAGCAGCTGCCCTCGAACACTTACTGGAGACATCAGTCAAGACTGACTGTGGAAGGAGAAGCAACCATTGTTAAAAAGATCAGATTGATCAGCACCGTTCACCGATCCTCTTGAAAAAAGGGGAGGAAATAAACATACGACATTTCGGGCGCTGGGCCGTCGTCTGGCAGTTTGCATGACGAGCCAGCCGGCTCAGCCGTTTCGGCAGTCAGAGGGTTTTAATCAGTACACACCAGGAATGAATAGATTTGCACGGAGCGCGTGGACTCGGGGTCCTTGATCTCCGATACTAAAAAATTACTTACCAGTGGACCTTGCTAAAAGATTGATTTAAACATAAATTGACATATAACAAACGGGGGAGGGGATTCTGAAAGATTAAATATGGTTAGTTGCATTGGATAACTCACACATGCGTCCATTCAGAGTAACCATTCACTCATTCATTCAAACGTGTCTATCTCACAACAATAAAAGTAAAGCAATATTTAAAAAAAGAAAAAGAAAAAAAAGAAACATTTTTACCTTAAATTCGTCAGCTGGTGTTAGTTCACTTGTCACGTCTGGCTCTCTGTTCGGCTGTCTTGGTCAATCTGAATGGTATTGAGTGTACTGACGTTCCCAAATAAGTCCTTAAAAGGACTGGTACTGTCAGGTTTCGCTCCCAGTTTCATGGTTTCATGGCTAGATTGGATCTTACCTTCAGTTGCTTGTATCTAAACTTAGGCCTTAATAACCCTTTTCTTCTTCGGCTCTGATGGGTCGTAATTTGGTATTTCTGCTATAGCTGTGTTAGTACTATTGTCTATTTTATAAAAGAATTTAATGGCTAATTTTTTAAATAATCAAGGATAGGGGTTAGTTTTAGTTCTTTTTGGATCTGTTTATTTCTTACAAGCCAGGATGCTTGGGTTATCTGCCTCGCAATTTTATTTTGGGTGCTTTCTAATTTATTAATATGTGTTTTGGCCGCAGCTCCCCAAACTGGAGATGCGTAGCTCATAATGGGCCGCATAAGGCAATATTAGGCAGTAATGTGTAATGCATACAGCAATAGTTTATTTCTCAGTGAGAGTTTCGAGTTTTCCCCCCGGTGATTCGAAAACTTACTGAAGCAGCCGATATTTTAGTACGCACAATATTATCTATTACAAGTACATAATAATGTTAATAAACTTTTCAAAGACAAAAAAAAGCTGATCACAAGAAAAGTAATATGAAGAAGAAACGCTAAACTAAAACACCAGATGCAAATAAGTTACCACTCCACGCACAACAGGTTGATATCATCCACCACCACTGCAAAAAGTCACGCGATCAGTATGAACGAAAAAGTGACGGAATGAGCATGAACTCAACAGAAGCTATGGGGAAGTGAAGCATGAATTACTTACTCAGTTTAAACAATCATCTTTTACATCGCACCCACTATCGGCAGGAAGGCCAGAAAAACTGAGCCACTGAGAAAAGTCACGTGATTGGTGGGAGAATATTACGTTATAAACATGAACTCAAAGAGCCAATAGGGAGACGACCAGATCTCGAGATGAAACACGGATCACTTACTTAAACACACGCTTTTTACATCGCACCCAAGGTCGGCAGGAAAGCCAAAAATACTGAAGGCAAGGACGGTTCGGTATTAAACCCGTTCTGTCGCCCGTCCGCAGTCACAAAGTAAACACGTTCACGCTTCTAAAAGTTTTCGAGAGAAAAGAAATTTGGATATACAACAAGAGAACGCGTGATAAAACAAATTGCTTACTGAAGCACTGCTTCAGTTAAATGCACCCTACTGAGTTTGATAAGTAAATGTGAATTTTACAGGAATTTAATAATGAATTATTGTAAAAAAAGTTGATTTGATAATTAATAAGAGATTTCAGAGCATTACAAAAATTCTAAATTTTCGATGTAAGGGGGACCGACCCTCTCTCACAAAAGCGAAAACCGCAAAATGGGGAAGAGGAAGTATGGTTGGGAGTCATTCTGGGGAAATCAAGGCGGAGGAACCCGTTTTGAAATCGGGGGGAGGAGGAGGTAGGCGATCGGATTGTCCGTAGGTGATGGGTTTCCAGTTGGCAGTCTGACCTGTGTATATGGCCCACCAAATTTTATGATCTGAAAATGGGACTGGTATTCTAAGCAGCCCTCCTAATGGCCCAGATAGCAATTTTAGTTTGCAGCAGTCTTGCTCTACAAGTCTGACACGCCAAGACCGCATGTTCATAACAAATTTTCAGAAGCGCCGAAGTCACCACGCGTCGAACTTGCAGCAAACATGACACGTCAAGTTCATTGCAAACGAGTAGAAAAAAAAAGAGTACGCATACGGAACCTTGGATTCGAACCCCGGAAATCTTGGTTACCAACCTGTCGCCTTAACCACTAGACCAACGAATCCTCGCTCGGCGAAGATTATAATACACAAGCTACAAGTTATTTTCAATTGTCTTCTTGATTTCATAAATTTATAAATTTGAGAATATGATTTGAAGTCAAAGAGAGTGCAATTTTTACTAATAAATGTTTTGCTAGTGGAATAAATTATGAAATTACGGTTCAAAAGTAATTACTTTTAAAAATATGGGACACAAACTAAGTTATTATTTTTCAACAAACATTGACTGTTTTGGGGGTTTAATTTTGTTTAAAATTTCAGCATTAAGAAAAAAGCGATATAGTTTTCTTTAAAGCACGAGTTCTATCTATACTTATAAAAGGCAATGTTTGTGTGCGTGTGTGTGTGTGTGTGTGTTTGTCTGCGATGTCCAGACGAATCTATCGCACTTACAGCCATGAAATTTGGCACACAGGTAGTCGTAATGGTGACTGAATGCACCTCGAAGCCGAAATTTTAAATTTTAATCTAGAAATTTTTTTATTTAATGTTTTGTGTTGTTTTGGTTGATTTTTCGCACTAATTTCTCAATAGAATAGTTACGAATAAGTTTACGATAAAAATATATACACCATCGGAAAGATCATGCGATTTCCGTTCTAATGAAGTTAGTTTTGAATTTCTAACGCAATTTACTGAATTTTGAGAAATTTTTAAAAAATACCCAGTTTTGGCATGAAGATGTTGCTTTTGATTTTAAATTTGTTGCATCCGACTTCCTAATAATACTATTATTTTCAATTTTTTTCAGCTTATAACTAGAACGGTTGTGTCGGATTTAAAACAACAACGGTTAAAATATCTTTTCAAGTTTTTTTTAAATTAATTTTTTTCTGGGTGGTTGAGAGTTATTTTTATGGAGAGAGTTCCTCGCGAGGCACGGCACTTCGGAACTCAGATCGCTATGTGATTGGCTGAAGGGGAGGTGACGACATAACCTTGAATTGAATGACTGATTATTATTTTCGGCAGTATCTTAATGTATTTATTCGTCTCGCATACTTAGCTTGCAGTATAATAATTTTCACACTACAATATTTTATTATTGTTTATCGTGAAAAAAAAAATAAGCGTATCTTTCAATAATGTGTATCTTTTGTTTTGATTTTGTTTTCAAAACTTTTTCATGTCATTGTGGGCGTTTTTTTTTTTTTTTTCATTTTGTTGAAGTCCTGATTCCACGGGCAACGCCGTGCGCGTACTGCTAGTATTTAATAAAAAGATGGAGAATTTTTCAAATTTTTTTAAAAAAAAAGTTAGTTTTTTTACAAATTATCATTGATTTATTGAATTAATAAAAAGAAGGACGGTCTAGGAGATGCTATTAAAAATTGGATGTTTTTTTAAAATAGAGACAAAGATTAAAACCAGATATATACAACTGTATCCAGGTCGTGGTGTGTAAGCAGTGATGTGGGGTGGGTAAATACCCAGTGGGTAGGTAAATATTTTTTGGGTATATACCCGGATATTTACCCAATGCCTGGGTAAATACCCAAAAACTGGGTATTTTGCGAAAAAAAAAATTCGAATGCTGATTCACAAAGAAACATACAGAGTTTTATAAATACCTCCTAAGAAAAGTATTTGCAAAAAAAAAAAAAATACAGTCGGACCTCTATTTAACGAACCTCTATTTTGCGAATTTTTCTATTTTACGAACGTTTCCTTGGAACCAAGAACATTTTGAGAATTTCTTAGTAAATTAACCTCCAAATAGCGAAGTGCATTCTCTATTTAACGAACTTTTCCTTGTGATCCAATATTTTTTTTATCCCTATTTCTCAAAATATTTCTGAACATTTCAAACTTATTCTTTCTTTTAACACATTTTATGGTGATCAATGAGCTTGAACTGGTTTTACCAGTCGCCTAACTCACTGAGAGCAATACAATCGCTGTCATTCTTTTCATTTCCCCCAGGAAGTGCAACTTTTATCCACCCCCACACATACACACACTGTCTACTTCACTAGCAAAACTTCAATATCCGCCTTTCACCCACAATGGAGTTGTCCCGTGTCCTTGAACTAGTCTCCCGTTTTCTAGATTGTTGATCAGAGTCGTGCTGGTAATTTCGGTTCTTGTAGCTGGAAATTGTCAAAGCGAAAGTGCTTGAGCATCAAAGACAAAAATTTAATTCTTCATGAGGTGGATAAAGGCGTGAAGAAAAAGGATATTGCCTTAAAATTTGGTACTCTTCCAAACAGCTCATCAACCATAATAAAAAATAGTGATAAGATGCAAAATTTTGATTCATCGAATTTGGAGGATAGATCAGAGGGTAAATAAGAGCAGTGGACTGTTAATTAAATAAATTTATTGTAAACAAAAACATGAACGATCAAGGTACAATTTAAATAGATTCTTCAGTAGTAACATTAAAGGAGAGACGATTCTCATTCCCTAGGGGGAATACGACACAAGGGTCCGTTCGCTTAGGCGATCCGAACGAGAATGAACTCCAGTCAACTTCGCACCCCCAAGGGCACGGGAAGTGGACAGCTAAAGTTCATTCAACTCTGCACCCTCAATGGCGCGAAACTCCGCGGCGAATGGAAGGACGCGTAGGCGTCAACAGAATTCTTGTTCAAAACGTTTAAAAACATGTGTCTATGAAGATGTGGATGAGGCAGTTTTGAAGTGGATACACACAATGCGAGATAAAAATGTTTCGATCTCTGGGCCTTTCATAATTGAGAAAGCTCTTCAGTTTCCTAAGCCATTGGGATACGACGAATTTCGAGGAAGCAAAGAATGGCTTGAAAACTTTAAGAGAAGACACGGAATTATGGCAAAAGTAAGCCAGAAAACATCTTTAATGCGGATGATACTGCTTTATTTTTTTAAATATTTGCCTCAAAAGACATTAACATTTAAAAAAGGATAAATGCTTTGGAGGAAAACAAAGCAAAGCAAGATTAATTGTTAAGTTAGGTGCAAATATGACTGGACATCAGAAATTGAAACCATTAGTTATCGGAACAACCAAAAAACCAAAATGTTTCAAAGGCGCAAAATCTTTGGAGGTTTATTATGACTTTAACAAAAATTCTTGGATGACGTCAGAAATTTGGGGAAAATAGGTTCAAAAGTTGGAGAAACTTATGATTGCAGAGTGTCGCAAAATTGCTCTCGTTTTCGACAATTGCCCCGCCCATCCGAAGGAAATCATCCCCAAACTGAAAAATGTTACAGTTTTTTACTTGCTACCGAACACTACATCAAAACTGCAGCCAATGGATCAAGGGGTGATAAAAAATTTCAAAATATACTATCGCAAGAAAACAGTGCGAAAAGTTATCACTGCGCTTGAGAACAATCCATCCATGCAAGATCAACTTACGGGAAAGCATATCAGAAATTTCCAAAGCATGGAACTATGATGTCACAGATCGTACTATTCGCAACAGTTTTGCCAAACAGGAATGGCGCTAGAGTTTGCCCGACGGGAAGAGGGGGCGATTTGCTCGACAGGGGGCGCGACCTGCTGTACGGGGGAAAGAGTAGAATGAAATCGGTCTCAAATTTTTGCCAGATTATTATTTATCAGCTACAGTTGAATACCCCGTACAAATACTTTCCCCGATGGGAGGGCACAGCATCCCCGACGGGGGCCCCTGGCCACCCCCGTTCCCCCTCTGGCGCCACCTCTTTTGCCAAAGTTGGATTCTTTGTTAGCAATGAGAATTCGGCAAGTACGGAGGACGAAGACGATATTCCCTTAGAGGAACTTGAAAAAATACGGATATAGCTAAGGGGAAAAGAAGAAATTAACGATGATGTGCTAATTGATGATTTTCTTTCACTTGATTCTGAAGCTGAAACCTCGGAAACACTAACTGAATTGGATATTTTGGACAGTGTGAAATATAAAAACAACCCAGCAATGAATTGCTATGAAAGCGAAGATGAATAAGATGGAAATGATCATCATGCAGAAATCAACAAACCTTCGTATGATGAAATGCTAAAATCATTTAAACAATTCGACGCGGATTACAGTTTGAATAAAATACGCCTGAAGGGGTTTTTGGTGCATTGCAAAGTTGCGAGACGTATTACGAGAAAAAACACTTTTTCAAATAAAAAACTCAGACAAAATTAACAGACTTTATCAGTAATTAAATTTAAGGACGCATGTGGTAATATATGCTTAAAATTACTTGGCATAATATATGCGATAATGTCATTAAAATTCATTAATTTTGATATAAAATTATTTTTTAAAATTGAAAATACAGTGTATTCCCGGACAATGTTTTGTTCTTGTTTTCCTTGCATATTTCTTTTTGATGGGTAAGATATATAAAACAAATAGAAAATATAAACACCTTTATATTAATTTACAAAATAAAGGTGTGATTAATTACTTTTTTAATAATATTTAGTGTTTATGAATTTAAAACCTGTTTTGTGTAGTTTAAAGTATTTTAAAAGGTGAATCTCTATTTAACGAATTTTCCATATAACGAACTTTTTTTCGGGATATAGCGACTTCGTTAAATAGAGGTCCGACTGTATTTGTGAATAGTCATTCAAAATTAAACTTAAAATATATAAATACCCAAAACTGGGTATTTTGCAAGAAAAGTATTTGAGAATGGTGTGATTCAAAAGGAAGCATTAAATTTATAAATACCCTTACACTGAATATTTTGCGAAAAAATTTGCATTTGTGAATGGTGATTCAAAATAAAACATATAAAAGTTAAAAATACCTCCAAACTGGATATTTTGCAAAAAAAAAAAAAAAAATGCATCTCCGAATGTTGATTCAAAATGAAACAAAAAATTATAAATACCACAAAACTGGGTATTTCTTTTAAAAAAATATTTGCGAATGATGATTCAAAATGAAATAAAAAAATAATATGTACCCAGTCAGGTTTCCTTAAACCCGCGTTAATTTTCCTCTTACTCTAAAAGGACCTAATTCACCAATAGACTATATCAACTAAATAAGGATTACCAAAACACAACAATTACCAACGCCATCAATGTTTCCGTACTGAATTTTATTATCAACAAAAAATCCCAAATAGTATGGAATTACGGCAAATATAAGCACAAAAAACCATTTACAAATAATAGGTTTAAATCTATATAGACGCCTGCGGGTATTGGTGAAAGTGGTAAGTGGATTCTGGACCCCTACACGTCTCCCCTTTAAAGAAGGCATCCGTCGCCTTAGGGACGATACAGCCACTCGAAATGAGACTAAAAAAACCAAAAAATCCGGCGTTTGAAGGCAAAGGTGAGATCTTTACGTTAATAAGCATAAAAGCACGAATATTACATATTGATCATCATAGACATAGCAATGATTTGTTGTTTCTAAGTAATACTGTAATATTCTACGCTATGATTCTGTTTTCATGACATTTAATTTTTACTATATCAAGGTTTTATTAATCATTTTTCATTCCAAAAGCAGTGATAGATTTATCGGTCAGTTCATTGGTCAATTTTTTTTATATCTCAAATACATAATCATTCAACAGGTAGTAGTCATGAAGAAATAAACATCTTAGCAGTGCAACATTCCTAGATAACATTAAGCCAGTCTATCTGAAATACAGCCAGTAAATAAGAAATTGACTCTCGACACGAATGAAGTGTAAGTTTAGATTTAAAAATTAATTTATTTAATCTTATGTTACAATATAATTGTGCGAATACTACTTTGTCATATGGTAAAATCACATGACATGGAAACACTTGATAGCATTTACTAAATGTACCTACGAGAACTCCTCATTAAGCAGAGATATAGTCACTAAATTTTAACATATAAGAGAATAAATTATTAAAACATTGTGTGTGGCAAATTTAATACGTGTTTTGAATTAAGCATAGTGGGAGATAAATGCAGCCACCTGGAAATGGTAAATTTAAATCTCCATCGACGGTTAAAACCAAATACCCAGGCAGAAAATCCCCAAACAATGGAAGTTAAGGAGGTATAACAGTAAAAAGGATAAAGCAAACTCTTATTTCTAAATATCTCCATCGTTTTGGTTACTTTATATTGATTTTATTAAAACAAATCATGGTCCTGCCTCTGTTTAGATAAATGTCATCAAATTAAAGTATTCTGTCAAAACCTATTATCAAATTAACTATTTAAAATTATTTGATTAATTAAAATGTCTTAGCTCACTCTAATTAAGGTTAAAATTAATTGTTACAAAACTTCACTAAAACCTTTTCATGACTCATACTATATGCCAGTAACTTTAGCTATAAATTATAATAATTATATTAATTCTTAAATAAAGTCACTCGTGGCTATGTATGCATGTTCCACATCTCCTCCTAAACCACTGGACTGATTTCAAAACAAACTTTCAAAACTTTTATTTGCTGAAAAGAGAAAGGTCACTTCAACTTTCAAAGCCTAAAAAAGATGCTTAAAATTCTAATTAAAAATTAAGCAAGGCGTTTGATTTCGCGATGTCTTTCATTTCCATAAAAATTTGTTTCTATCTTTAATATTTCCTTTTTCTAAAATTATTAATTCTAAACTGAATTCGCAGCAATATTCTGTTGATCAAAATACTACGAAGAACTGTTTCCTGAAGGGAAAATGCTAAAGAAAATTTTAAAAATGACGAATAACGGTATCGGGACCAGCTATTGATCAGATTTCGCTTTAAATTAATGAATAATTAAATAGTTAATTTAATTGTTCTAAAAATATTCACTAAAACCTTTCTCATTGACTTTAGTAAATTGTTAACAAATATGACGTACCTAGTCAAATAATAACGTATGAAGAAAACGGATGTCTTTAAAAATCGTCTGGTTGAATTGATAATCCTGCTCTTTAATTGGAAAGCGTTTTAGATCAGAAAAGAATTGTGTATTATAATATTTATACAATAGTGCACTTTACATTAAAAAATATTAAAATATGAAAATATTTAATCCAGAGTAAATCCAGGTATATCAATCTAATAAAGTTATAATTAACAAATTTAATAAAGATATTAACTATAAATTAATTATATATTATACCGCATAAAAGTGAAAGTGAATGCGGTTGATGGAACTCATAACTTCTAAGCACTTTAAGGTCAAAAAACTTTCAATATAAAAGTATTTCATTATATTATGATAATTCCTCTAATTGAAATTTTATCTTCAACTTTAAATTCAGTTAAGCATGGGAAATGATAAATTGGGGGGGGGCATTGAATATCGCTTTCGTGCTCATAACTTATAAGCACTTAGAAAGTAGACAAAAAACTTCTAGTATAAAGTTGTCATAAGGTGATAATTCGCTTAATGAAATTTTTTTTCTATCTTAGTCGTAACAGAGCTATGGGGAAATGATAAGTTGAGGATTGAAATGGCTTTTAGCCTATAACTGGAAGAAATTGTGACGACAAAAAGCTCTAATACAAAAGTTACTTGTTGTGGGATAAGGCAAAATAATTCGCCTATTTGAATTTTGTTTCTATCTTGAATCAAGGGAATTATGGAATATGGAAATTTTCATTCCCCACCATTTGCACCTCCCCTTTGAGCCAAGTTAGCCCATCCAGAAATCTCGTCGAGATTTCACCCGTCCCATAAATACATACGTCTCCAGTTAAAATCTTAATCAAAATTACTCTAGTTATCGTGTTTGGCAAAATAACACAGGCCAAAGCGTTATATATGTATCACTAATAATAATAAGGAAAATAACTTTTGCCCCCATTCCCTTACAAGCATTGAGCCACAAGAATGAAAGAGGGTGGAAGAAACTTCCTGCAAAACGATTTATCAACAAGGTAATATGCTTAGGTTAAACGCCTAAGTTAGGGGAGAGGAGGGGAAGGGGAAAATCACTCAGCTCATAACTCTAAGCACCAGTAGCTATCGAAAAGTTTGAATCTGCCAAAATTGTCTGTTATAATAAGGCAACACACCTGTCTAATCTTGAATTTTCTTCTATTTCATTTGTATGAATTATGGAAAATGAAATTTCCACCCCTTGAGCTGAGGCCCATCTACGAACTCGACTGAGATTTCCTTTACCGCTTGCTGTTATCCTGCTTTCATTAAATTTATACTGTAATTCATCTAGCATCGTGTCTACAAGACATGGGAAAAGGTTATATATATATACATATATATGAGAGAGAGAGAGAGAGAGAGAGAGTATATATATATATATATATATATATATATATATATATATATATATATATATATATATACATATATATAAACTTTTAAAGAAGGGTGGTTTTAAAGAGAGGGCCAAGTGTGATTGATAAAGATCTGCAGAAATTTTTTCCGAAAGTCGTGTCACATGAGAACTATTGGTAACAGGTAGAGTTCCTGTATGAATCTACCTAAAAGAGAACAAATACACACAATGATCAAGTAGCACAGGCAAGAGCCCGGAAAAAAAAAAAAACATGACTTTCTCCTACATTATAAATGATTTAGAAGGTATCTAAAATGAAATTAATCTTTAATCACTATAATTAATTCCACAAACACTTAATACGTTATAAAGATTAACCTACAAGTTATACTTAAAGGAATCTCTATATAGAAATAAATACTTCTATTACAAACGTATTGAATTTAAAAACACTTTCTCAATGAGTCTATATACACATATACAAAATCACATTATGCCAGTAAAAAAGAAAGATCATCACAACTGTAGTTATTTTATCGCCACATTAGCATTATTTTACAGAATCTATCGCTAATCTGATAGCATCTGCATTTGCTGCTGGAGTAATTCCTTCCGATACGATATAGTTAGGGTTAGGACAAGGCAGGGAAAGTGGCCTGACGGATATTTGGTTCCCATGAGGGGCACGCATATTAGTTAAATAAGTTAAGGGATTGTGATCCGGAAGAACCTGAATTTTACCTCCAAATAATTCCAAGCATCGAATTCTTAATGTCAAGACACAGAAGGCTTTCTCTACAGTTGACCACTTCATCTGGTAGTGAGTTTCTTAAGAATGTACAGGTACCCCTTTCCGATATCGTCATGCTGTGCTAAACACGCCTGATTGCGGTTGACGCATCAGTGTACAACCAAACGGACAGCAAATGCAACTGGAACGTAAATGA
>BGPR01047987.1:0-11659 GCA_013235015.1 Araneus ventricosus | reverse complement strand
AATTATAATATCTGTGAATGACTTATTTTTAGCTTATTATTTGGAATGCAAGCTTATCTTTTGCACGTAGTTGCGTTCAGCACTATAAATAGAGGGTTCGATAAATGTTCACCGAGTATTTTTGTAACATTTATTAATAGAATCCAATCAGTTCCAACAGAACTCAAAATTTTTTTATGTATCCTTACAAAAATGACACGATCCAATTACACACAGACAAAACAAACACATGAAGTATTTTTCAGACTTGCATGTAATCTAAACATTCCTAAGTTTATCACTCAATAACTTAATCTCCCTCTAATTCAATTTTTAAAACTGCCTAATTAAATTGCACATATGATGAGGGAATGTGTTTTAGTTACAATGTAACCAAAGACGCGGCAGCTACAGATGGCGTCCATATCGGAAATGAGCGCATTGATTTTTTTGTGGGCAAAGAGGTGTAACTGCACTTAAATTTATCGGCAGTTGATGGAAGTCGATCCAAAATCGCATCAAGCTGTCGCAAAGTGGTGCAACTTGCTCAAAAATGAACGTACCGGTGTTAATGGCGCTTAGTGTGGGGGAAGACCATCAACTTCGACAAATGCTGATATCGGTTCTCGCGTGAATGAACAACTGAACAGCAAACAGATGCCTAGCAGTTAGCGAAATCGCTAATCGATTGAACTGGATATTTCACACGGAAGTGTGCAAAAGTTTATTGTCTAGCAACTTGAATTCAGTAACATTTGCGCTTAGTACCACAGCTATAACCCAACTATGGTTCCTAGACGTTGGACGATAAATTTTTAAAAAAGATTTCGGCCACGCCTCACAAATGTTGAAATAAAGGATTGCGTCGAAAAGTAGTTTTTGTATTGATATATGCCTATAGCATTATTCTAAAATTTTTACCCGTTTGGTTTTCTTGAGCAGTAAAACTACTTTTTTGTCTGTCCCTCGTACATAAACTTTACGTAGCATTTTCTTTGAATAATAACGTTTATAAATGCTTAGAATCTGTTGATAGATATACGATTATTCGAAGCACGAGTCAGGTTAACAGGTTAAATGCACCCAATTCTGAACGAATGAGGTTGAAACTTTACATTAGATTACTCCAGTTAACGAAAAAATATTGTCATACAAGATTTTCTACAATGCAAATTCACGATTCGTGCAAATGAAATTTCAAATAAACATTCACTGCTTCTTATATTTCATAATTTAGAGGCTTTTCTCTGATCCTGACAGCTTGGCTTACTCCAAGGATACGAAACTCGTGGCCGGACTATTGTAATAGAAGTTTCGATAAGAAATTTTCCGTTAATTACATTTCATAAAATTTCACTTGCACATAAAAATATATAGCTCTCCACAAGATTCGATTTTGAATGTTTGTTTAAATTTCTGTCACACCGTAATACACAAAGGTAGATTAAACATAAGGTGACCAACCGTAATCCTTCTGCAAGTTCTGTGCTTCCTCGAAAAGTGTTCTATAAATGATGTTGAAAATGTTTTTATTATGCATTTATCATATGATAGCGTATTCTGTATTATTGTTGTAATGAGCTAAATGTATGTTTTATTTATAAGAATTCCTAACTTCAAGCTTCAATTCATTTCTGTCCTCCTTTTGTTGCGGTTTAAAAGTTGGTCACCATATCGAAAACAAAGGATCGACTGATCACAGGTGCGCGACAAAAATGTTTGATGTGCAGAGGTGTACGTTATCATTTGGTATTAAACCCGTAGGAAATAAAGAAGAATTAGGTGAATTTCTTCTGTATATATTATCATTCCAGAAATTCCAGTAAAATAGGAAGCTAAGTGTTTTAAACATTTTTCTTTCACTTGACTGATTTCATATTTAGAATGACTGAATTTTGCTATCAATATTTTACTCACATCCTGGTGTGCTGGAGTTTTAAAACCTTCTGCATTTGTGTGTAATTGGTTAAAATACGCTATGTTTTAAATTTAGAACTTGAATATCAATTAACAGATTAACTCAATTAAATTTTGGTTACATACGAGAGGGGTCACCTGATAGTAAATTTGAGAAAAAATGGCAGGATTCCATTTTATTCATAATTAAAAAACATAAAATATAGACTAAAGAGTAAAAGTAATTAAATTAATAATTTGTACAAAAACCGTGGTATTTAAACAATTGTTTTTTTAAAAAATTATTTACATCTTAAAATATCTAATTTACCACGATTACGGATATACACAAAAATATTTTGGCAGGAAACTTTGTTTTCTTTCAATGTTCTCAAATGCATGAAACAAGGGATTCTAAAAATAGATTCATCAGCTCCATTTTGATGAACGTGATGATCAAATCGGAAGCAATCAGTTCCCGACCTCGATACTGAATGCTTTCTACTTTGATTAACATTTTCCAAAGGAAAACCGTATGCGAAAAAAGGCGGATATTTGCTCGTAACGAATTCGACATTACACGCAATCCCCTCAAATGTTGCCACAATATTTGGTAATCAAATGGCTCAAAATTTAAATTGCAGATATAATCCTCGTATAAGAACCATAGTCCAGAAAATTAGAATTTAAGGACATGCAGAAGAATAAAATATGGAGGCAAAAATGTTATCATTGTCTTACTTATGCTAAATCATTTTCTGGCGTTTCTTCATCTTTTCATTTTCTATTTTAAGGCTTTAAAGTTTTTCTTTCTTTTTCTTTACTAATTAATTATTTAGACTTCAGGGATTCTAGTGTATATTTCAAAGTACTTTCAATTATTATATTTTTGTAATTATACCATTTTCTTTACCATGATGTCTCCTATGTAAACTTGCCCCATGACCGGGACATGTTTACACACCGCCAAAAATAATTAAATAGAACTCTTAGAGTGATCAAAATTCAACAACTTAAATGCAAAGTAACCTAGATTATTTCAAAAAGTTCATAATAGATTATAAACAATTACGATGAATCCAAATCGTTTTCAAAATCACTCTCACAATTTAACCAAACGAAATATTTTGAATTGTCTTTGGTAATACAGTCCTCATGAGCCCACCTCTTACATTCGGTGCATTGTACGCACTGTTCGCCAGATCTTGATTCTTTGTATGGATTTAAACAGTAAATACACAAACATTTTTCAGTTCCGTGCTTTTTTATCAGAATCAAAAGTTTTCTTGGTTTTTTTTGTGTCTTTTTACGCTCAACATTTCCCAAATTTTCTTTCAGAACAAGGTTTTTCTTATTTTTAAATTTTTTATCCACATTGTTTTTTTCATTATTATAACGTATTCTAGTGGAGTTTACTGACTGAGACATAGTATAATAATTTTTGAAAATCAGTTCTCAACTCGTACAAAAATTCTCTCAAGTTCCCGTCGGCATTCTTCGTGTGTTTAGTGAACAACTGTTTAAACATTTTGGCTGATAATTTATACCGGTTCAGCAAAATTTGTATTTTATATGTTCATACTACTCAGTCACTTCTCCAGGTTCTCTAGCAATTAGCTGCACCGAGAAGTAAACCTATGAGATGTGAAACCCACAATTCCTTGGGAACCTTTGCTCTGTTCACCTGCCGGTCAAATAGAGTCCGGTATTAGCTAATGCTCAATATTCAGATGATGCGAAGACTGCACTCTTTATCTTATAGTGGGATCGATTTTCTTGTCTTCAGTCTCATTCCATCTTCTTTAAGAGAAACTCATTTTCTCTCAATTCTCTGTCTCCTTTTCTTTAATCGCAAGTTCTCTATCTTTTTCCTCCTCTTTAGCCGCCAGTTCTTTCTCCTTTTGTATCCTGGATGAAGTAACAACATTTAAAATATCTTTAAAGGTATCTTGTTCATAGTCAGCTGAGGACTAAATAAATTTTATCATCTCAAGACTGCCTACAGTTAGACTTACATCTAGAATGACCTCTGCGGCTAGAATCTGAAGTATCTTCTGTGCTTTAGCGAGATAAGCCTTTTTTTAACAATTTGTTTAATTTAAATGTGAAACAAGATATGAATATTCAAATAGACCTGTATTCTTAATGATACATTCACGAAATGTCGAAATAATAAATGGAACTATATATAATACATCAATCAGAGTCTACACAAATAATTTATCATTGCTCTAAGGATATTAGAGAATATCTTACTTTAATCATAGGTTTTCGAAGCACACCCACTGGATTATTCAAAAAACTTTCACATTTTTAACTAGTAATTCAAAATAAATCCTAGGGACACTTTTATGTTTAAGCAGTCTACCAGATATTACACTGAATTAAAAGTCTCAAATCTCCTTGATTTCTGATCTGCCGCAAATTAACAAACTAAGAAATTTATTTCGGTTTCTCCTGAACAATTACTGAAATAAAACAGAGCCTAATGGATAATTTGAATTTAAACTGACCTCTAAAACTGTTACAAATCTTCAGACAACTTTAAAAAAATTATATCGGTCCACCGAAAATATATATATAAGACAAAATTCTTATTTCCTCTATTTGGGCATCTTCCGGAAATATACCAACCATGAACTTCCTTGATATATTCCTAGACATATTTCAAAATAAATTAAAGCCTACCGGATATATAACTTAGATATTCAATCAATAGTTTAACCAATATTATTTAAAATAAATTCTATAAATAAATTATAATAACATAACATTATTTTAAAATAGAAGGCACTGATCCCATGAAAAATTTTAAATCCTTTACCTATCTTCAGTTTGTAACTCAATGATGAAAGAATGGATGGCACTCCAGAAAATCTGTTCTCCACAAAATGGCGCTTTCTATCAGATCTGGAGATATCCAATCACAAAGTAGAAAATTCAAATTGCGGTTAGTTTAAAATTCGATCATATATCTTGCCGCAGTTTGAAGATCCAGCCTGTACCGTCAGACTAAGAAAATATCCATTTTTATACAATAATATAATTTATTTGGCTATTAAGGGGATTTGGCACCGCTTCCGGAAAGAATTTCGGAAAATCCATGAAAATATCGATTTTCCAATTTTGAGTGGAGAATGATCCTTGAACCTTTGACTTAATAATCAAAAAGTTTCGCAACAATCAGACAGATATTTAGTGATATATAAAGTTATTTAGTCTAACACGTTATCACGTGCCACGCCCACTTCCAATGTTTAAATCATGCATATTTCATGTGCAAGTTGCAAAGCCACCTAATTTTTTCCTTGAAAGCAAGATAGCTGTTTCAAACAGTAACGGTTTATTATTTGTTTGTTTACTGTTTTACAGATTTCGCTTCTTACTATTTACTAAGTACATTTGGAATCTTAATCATCACTGCCTTCGCTTCTCAAAAAGAGAGAAACGGTCATTAACAGTGAGAAATTCAAACAAAAAGTTTGAACTTCTCACCGCCAATAAAATTTCAATAAAATTATTCTAAATTTTTGCTCTGTTTTAATAGATATTTGATAAATATTACTGTAGATTATTTATTAAATATTTGGACTAAAACGATTTGATAAAAGTGAAATTGTTTAAATTTTTATTACAATTTTATTGTGTTGAAATCATTAAAGCTGTTTTTGTCAGTTTGCTTTTTTCAAAAATTGTGTCTGCTAAAAAATGCTTAAAAGTCGATATCTTTTCATTCTAATTACCTGAAGTTTTTTCTGTTCACTCACAAATGTATGCTTAATAGAATTCTGATGGATTTGTAAAAGTTTTGATTAGAATATTTTTTTTAAAATGTATAAAGTGAAAAATTCTGCTATTTTCCAAAAAGTTTCATAAAATTTTGAACATTTTTTTTTCTCAGAAACTAATGAAGATATAAAAAATCCGATCCCAATTTCTTTTAAGTTCATATAGAGGTCCCATTCTAAAAGATTTGGAGAAAAATATTAAAAATTGTATAAGAAGATGTATTTTAAAAAAGGCTTAATTTTTAAAAGAAATTAAATTTTTTAGATTTAAAACTTTTGAAAATGAAAAATATTTTAGAAATTTAAGTGTCTGCACAGTTTACATCTATCTACTACAAAATTAAATAAGTATAATCAAAATTGTAGAAAACATTTTTTGGGTGCCAAGTTCCCTTTAACAAAAGTCGTTTAAGCGTACACAAAATTTACTTTTATTTATCTTAATTAATATTACTTTTCCCTCAATTGATGCTTTTTGGACAGATCAGAGATAATTTATGTCGTATACAACGTGGAGAATGCGAAAACATAAAAAAACACTGAAAATACTTATAAATCTATAACCTCTTTGAATTGATAACATTCTGAAATGCAGATAAAAAAATCGCATTCCCACATTATAGAAAATATAAATCATTATCTTAATAAAAAAAAACCATGCAGTTTGTTTAACCATGCTGTCATAAAAAGTCGTTAATTTCATTATATAAAATTTCCTTCTATGACGATTAAAATTAAACAAATAAACATACTTTTTTCGCAAATACAAGCAGCGTACTTGTAGCTATAGTAAAAAAATCAACGTACAGGTACAAATAACATTCCTTCTGATGATTAATGAGTTTTATTTACCCCTGGAAAAATCAATATAGGTCAATCAGGAACTCTAATGCAAGTATCACATCCATAAGATGAAGATAACAGTTTGATGCACTTCTCTGACGGCCCACAGTCACCTTTGTGCGAATATCCGTGCGAGAAGCGGTCAAAATATACCTGGTGGCATACCGAACGAGCATTCAAATGTTTACGAAGTAACGTAATCGATTCTGTATTTTTTTAATAAATGCATCATGTGTAGACACTTTCTAGAACAGTGGAATCTTGGGTAAGTGCTAAAGTTTCCAAAGCCTGATGTGTATTAGGAGTAGTAATTTCAAAACAAATATATATTTTTTAGTAGTGGAAAACTCCCATCCTCTCATCGAATGAGATTTTTTATTATACTCAGTGGTCTGTTGATTCTCTTACTCTTGTCTGATCCAATTAATAGAATATCTCTAACGGCATTTTTTACAAATATCTTTAATTTTCATTCTTTCTTCCAAAAGTGCCAGTTATTCAGTGCTAAATCAGTTCCGCAAATCTTTTTACAGTTTTTGATTGTATTTGGTAGCTCTGATGATAGATATGAATTATATAAGATGTGCTATAATCCGTCAAGTCTTGCAGTAATGACGAAAGAGACACAAGGATTAGTCCTTCAACTTCAAGCAGGTAAGTAAGAGGCCAAAAACTCAAATTCTTCGCATCCACATAGGATTGACATCATTTCTTCCTTTTGTAATCGTGCGACACAAGACCCATTTTAAAATGTCTTTCAATATCCGAATCAGTCCCTCCTTCCGAGATTCCTCTCTAAAGAATTTTGCGGTTTTGAACTTGCAATCAATGGTGTTGGCAGAACAATGCCTTTAATTGCATTCTAATAAAAGGCAGGAAATAGATGGCCGCTGTCCCAATATATAGAGGAGTATCTTCCCATTCTTGCGATAAACCTATAGAAGGCCATCAAAATGCATCAGTAGATAAAGTGGTGAGAAGTGTAAGATGAACCTGTCGATAATGGACACAGATGAGGCGCAGCATAAATTCATTCTGATTTCTTCTAAGGAATGGCGATTCAGCTGCATCCTCTCCTAGGATTTGGAAGACAGCCGCATCTTCAAAACTATTTTTCTGATAATGGTCTTGAATCATTTTCTGGCTTCTTCGTATAGGATAGTTTAGTCTTCTAGCTTCTTTGTATAGGATAGTTTAACACGTTGACTTCCGACCACGCACTTTTAATCAAGCCTGTGATTAACAACTAATATCTTACTAGATGGCCCCTTCTCTACTTTATTTAACCATTTCACTGCCAAAAGCATTTATAGCACAGGCGGATTCCAAGAATAAACTACGAGATATTTCGTATTTGAAAGTGAATGGGTTAAGAGATAGCAGAGTAAATGTAATATTAGTTACTTAAAAGGTCCAAATCTCAGGCGTGAGTCATGACAACGAACGTATTAAAACAGACACACTTTGATGAGATATTGTGTATCGTTTCCTCCTTTTAAAAATCGAAAGCATTTTTCGTAATATATTTTGTAATATTTGAAGACCACATTTTAACTTTTTCTTGTAATAAAGTTAAAGTTTTTGAGAAGGAATTTGTGATTTAGGGGAAGGATCATAGACATATTCGAAAGTCTGCTTCGTCTCTTATTTTAATAATTTGCCCTTAACATTAACGTTTTTTTCATGTTTACATAATTAGCAAAACCTTTTAGATTTTCGTCGTCTTATTCATTCAAAATATCCTTGGTGAATTAATTTTGCTAACGCAAACTCTGATTTTTCCAATTCGACAGAAAATACTTTCCTTGCGTACTTTTTTCTTTTCTACAGAAACATTTATTTCAAGATCTTAAAATCCATACTACTAAATGAGCTGAATTTTGGTCTTTGAAGATTGAAGAACAGAGCTAATAACACTATATAATATTTTGAATATTAACCATCAAGTTCATAGATTCTAACTTTTCCAAATCTATCTCTCCATGTCATCTCTCAAGATGTGTTCATAATGCCAAAAGTAAGGATGTTAATTTATCTATTGCTAGCTCCTCGACTATATAAGTTACCCAGGCTGTGTTGCAAAGCCTCTAGATGGATGTCGGTGGGATTCTGTTCACCAGCTGCCTGCTCTAATAACAGAGGAGAAGTAATCTCTCTTATCTCTGGCACTCGATTTCGAAATAAAAAATGATCAATTATCCTCTCTAGACATTCTTACGAGTACAGTGTCATCGTTCCAGTAAGTAATATTTTATTTCCGTCTAGTTCTGTGCCTCGCTACTGAAACGATGAACTACATCGATTTCCCCTCAATATCTATTGTTATAACAAAATTATTTTCGTTAAATCTGTCGCAATATTTTTTACTGAATTAACTTTTCAGTGATGTATAAATTTACTCAAATTACTTCAAAAAAGAATCTTCGAATTACGAAGCCTCAGGAATACTATTTTCCCAAAAGGCTTCCAACAAATTTTGTGACTAGTGTAAACACATCTTACGACAGATAATCATGTATATATATCCATTATCGATAACTTCAATATAAATCATAACAGAAGTGGTTGCTTGAAAACTAAATCGTAAAGATGTTCATTAACGCACCCTAAAACGTACAATTAGAGAGGTTTGTAAATTCGAAAAAGGGAAAGAATATTTCAGTTCTGGTAGAAAATACGGCTTTTAGATGCTGAGAATCTCTCATTTTCGGACTGAGAAAACATCGGAGAACCCTTAGTTTTAGAGCCTCTTTTGCTATACAGGGTGATTCTAGGGTCGTGGGACAAACTTCGAGGGGGTGTTCAGGTTTACGATAAACATCCCTAACTGCATAGGAACAAGCGTGCGCGAACGCCATCTGGAGGCAGCAGATGACATTTAAAATAAGACAACGCTGGCTACGATTGCGGCCGCTATTTGAAATATGCGCATTTTTTTAATATCTCTTTGATCTTTAAACCACATAAATAATATGCTCTAACTCATAATTTCCATTGAAGATTCGGTCACGAAGGCATTTACGGGACCGATCAGAAATTGAATAATTCAGAAAGGGATTTGTTCCCATCCCTCTTCATAGAAAAGTGATAATAGTTTGCAAGTTTCACAAATTCTTTTGTGATATATGGGCAATATTTGCATGCATTTTCGTAAAAATAACATGGTATTTGGGAAGATATAAAGGTTTCTTTAAAAAATCCCAAATTTTTCTGAATGTTTTTTTCTTATAAGTTTCAGAGTTATCAACCAAATTGTATGAATTTCAATTAAGTTGCAGTAAATGATTTTTTCTGCGCATGCGCAGAAGGTAGCCTTATTTTTTCTTTAGCAAGTCCAGAACCAAATATGTACCGCAGCTTCCATAAAAATTTCAGTTCAATCCATTAAATTCCGAAACATTTCAGCCTTTTTTGAAGAGCTGTTTTATTTTAAACGCTATCTGCTGCCTCCAGATGGCGTTTGCGCACCCATGTTCCTATGTGATTTTGGATGCTAATCGTATGCCTGATCACCCCTTGAAGTTTGTCCCATGACCGAAGAATCACCCTGTATACTAGCTGAAAACCCGGCGTTATTCGGGATACGAAAATTTTCATATGCCCCTCTATTTGTTTTCTACAAATATTATCATTAACCTTCGGCAACAAACATAAATCCTCTTTGAATCCCTCCTTGTTGAATTAAATATTTCAAATCTGGCCACTTGATTGTAAAAGCAATTGCACTTTCTACTGCATACTCGTTACTGCAACATATGCCAGATGAATCTCTAGGTCACTTGTACACATTGCAAGTAGGGTTTCTTTCATACTTTTTGTATCCCCGGGAATTCCCGGTAACAAAAACTTGTAAAATTATTCAGAAAATCACCTGTCAAGAATGATATTTTACAAAATTATGCTAAAGCAGAGTTTGGCTGTGAAAAGATGATTTGTTTAGACAACAAAACACGTTGGAATAGTTTCTTGTGAATTCTTGAAAGACTTTTATAGATAAAATCAGCAATAAAAAGCGTTAATTGATATTAAAGAACAACAAAAATTTGGCTAATGTAAAATTTGAAACTCTGATTGTAATTTTAGCAGTCTTGAAGTCAGTAAAAGTTGGCCTTGAAAACGCGACTTTTCAATCGAAACGCGATTTTTAAAACTGCTGAAGGAGTATTTGCTTTCATTAATAGAGAGTTGAACAAAGCTAAAAATACGAAATGTTCCCTGATACAAAGAATAACTTATAGATGCAACGTTACATTATTTGGATTAAAGCAATATCTAAATTTTTGAGAAAGTATGATGCTGCTGCAGTTATTGTCTTTCACTTTTTCCAAACAAAAACATTTTGATTGAAAATGCAAAAAAAAATTAAGAAAGTTTTTTCTGATAGGAAGACGAATCACTTTCCAACTGTTCGCTTTTAGAAGAATAAAGCACGAAAACTTTGGAAGAGAAGTCTTTAACGCTGAATGAAAAATTAGAAAAACTGATCCACTCAAAGACATAGGTCCTACGTTGCTCAACTAGCAAGAGTTGTAGCCTTAGGAAGCAAGAATTACAGTTACTTGTCTCGACAAATATCACTCATCAAAAAATATTATAAAACTGGTTGAGGCTTTGAAAATAATTCTTCCAACATCAGTTGAAGCTGAGAGGGCATTTTTGTGCTGCCGGGTTGTTCATACAAAGCTAAAAACTGGGCTGAATTATAAAAGCATAAATTGCCTATGTTTTCTTAAATCCTACTTTAAAAATGAATAATTAATATATTTATTTATATTTTGTAGCTCACTATATAAAGGAGTATAAACTTTGGAATTTATGAATATCCTTATTTTGTGTAATTATTATTGATATCAATAAAAATAACTAATTTTTAGATTTTTTTCAAATTAATTGCAAATTGAACATACACGATATCCATACCATACTCACAGTACTTTCAGAGTCATAAGCACAACTGGAATTATGGTTATAAAACTAATACTCCACTGGGTGGCATTCAAGGCGCAATTTTTTTGTCAGCCTTTTTACAGCTCGCACGTTATATAGCTCATCAGTGTCTCTCTGTCTTCGATCGCTTTACTTGCCTCCTAAAATCTGCGTTCTCGATCTTCTGAAGATTATCACCGTCTTCGTTCTGCAATCCTTTTAGCATT
>BGPR01047986.1:0-11660 GCA_013235015.1 Araneus ventricosus | reverse complement strand
TCGACACTTCGTTCCAGTTACGTATTGCTTGCAATGGTGAAAACATATATTCTTGGTAGAAACTAAATTTTTTTTTGGCAATTAACGATGAAAACTTGGTTTTAAATACTGAAAGTTTATCTTAAAGTAATATGGCTTGTTGAGGATTGAAATTTGTTGATTACTGATGAGAATGTCACTTAATACATCATTAACATGGGATGAATTTTCACCTCAAATGCATTGCAAATCCAATTTCCGCGGTTATATACAATTTAGAATGATATCTGAAAAATAATTTTTTAAATAAGTATATGAAAATAAATTTTCAACCTAACTATGCAACCAATTAGGTTAATTTATATATTATATGATGTTTTTTCTTCACAGAATTAATTTGTACATATTATTCTACTTTTTATAATTAGCTTCATTTAGAGCTTACTTGTAAATTATATATATATATTTATATAAGAATAAATTTGAAAATATGGAATGAGAGTATGATTAGTGCAAAGTAATAATCATATTTCCTGATTAAGGTGCCACCCAATTAGCTAAAGAAGGGGATCCTTTTCCAAAATAAAAAGCAGAAAATTAACACCTTTCAATGAATGATTTGAGCCAATGATTGACCAAATTAAATATTTGTTTGTGTTCACCTCTTTCAAACATAGAACTGTTAGTTGGAAAACACTAGCATTTATGTTATATTTTATGTAAGAGAAAAAACTGCAATTTATAGAAGTGTAACACAGTAATTCATATCTAGAGGGAGCAAGCTTCAACTGATTTAACAGTAAAGGTTTAACCTTCTGAGCGCAATTATTTTGAACTTTTTAGCTATCGGGTTTAAAACAAAGAGTAAATAGAATCCGGATCTTTTTGTATTTAATTATGTCTCTGAAATCCCAAGAGTACTTTTATCCAGGTTGTTTAGAAGAAAATATACATATAACTACTATCTGCTTTTGAACTGAACATGAAGAGCGGAAAAAACGTTTTGAGCCACTGGAGAGGTTAATAAATTTTGGTTTTCACAGCATGCATGAATACCCAAAATGCATTTGCACAATCACAGGAGTATCAGAATAACAGTGTGAGCTTTAGTATTATGTTCTCCAATAAAGATGTTGAAACTATTTCTATGTATTTTCAGTTACAACAATAATTAACAACTCATACACTGAACAGTTAACTGTTATAAATACATCATTTACTTGAAATACAGAGGCTGAAAGCTTGAAAAATTTTATCTAACCTACAAAACCCCAGTAAATGCATATTAAAATTAAAAGGGACACGCAATATGGCTAGTGGTAACACCTCAATATGACCCCGAATTTGAAACCCAAATCTACCGAAAGATCTGTGAATGTGGGCCCGGTACATTAGTCGACATCAAGGGCTAAACATTTTCATACTGGTGTGAAAGTTTGGACAGGGGGTTGCCAGCACAGGTGCTGTTCATCTGACTGCAGTTCAAAATTATAAAACCACCCCAAAATACCTCGTGCTTTTTTGGACACTCATAGAGACTAAACTAAACTTAAAGAAATTGTTAAAAAAATAACTAAACAGTCTATTTGAATATAAGCGGGTTAATTTTGTAAAGGTGAAATTTTTATCTTTACAAAATATTCATTACATGTAATATATGTACATTAGCATAGAATATTTTAATTATTTTTTAAATCAAATTACAAATTTCTCTTTTGATGCATATTACCAGATAGAGATTAAACAACACAGCAATGTCAACTATTGATATAAGTTATAAATACACTACTTCAATGATGTGAGGAGATTGAAAGTTAAGAAGACTTCAAGCTCAAGATATTTTTTACGTACATACAATTTTTAAAGACTGGCGTTAATAATAATCCTATTGAATCGATTTTTTGTAAGGCATCTGATTTTTTGTACAATGTCACCTTGATTTGTATGTTCATATTTCTGCTGTAGTGAAAGGAATAATATTTTTTCAAATCAGCTGTTAAATATGCCAGTGGTACTTTGGTCCTTGATTCTTTTTAGGGTTTTATTTGTTTCCTCAGAAAAAGGGTGATAAAAGTAATGAATTTGAGGGGAATTATTTTGCCAAAATATCAGAAGTGTACTTGATTATAAATATAAAAGTTACATATTATTATTTTTTAGGGAAACCTACTGACCAGAATAGTTAGTACTTGCAATGACAATAATACATCCAACATTATAATGGAACAGGTTTGATAAGCCGAGAGAAAAAAAAAATCTAGAATTAGCTTTTGAGGAAAAATTATTTAACAGGAAATTTACTTAATTTTAAGAAAAATTATTTAACATGTTCACCAGCTTTGAAATTTGCATTTCTTGCCACTGGGTAGCAGACCGAGATCTTAACTTTTATCAGGCGGTGCTGAACCAATGCACAATATGAAAACTTATGTCAAACAACCCAGTTGCTGGGCATCCAGACACTTGTTGTAGGCGACATTCTGTCAACAATAATTTATTTGCTGTCATAGCATCGAACTTGCGGGGACATAGGCGACATTCTGTCAAATGATAACTATTTGCTGTAATCATATTATCAGGCAAGAGGGACATGAAATTCTGTCCAAATGAAATAACGCTGTTGCTGTGCCAGCATCAGGCATGGGGACATGGGGCGACATTCTATTGGAAACAATAACTGTTGCTGTCAGACATCAGGCCTGGGGGGACATGGAGGCAACATTCTGTCAACAACTCTTATTCTTGCTGTCATAGCATCAGAGCCGCAGGGAACATGGGGTGGCATTCCGTCAAATAGCCTTTATTGCTGTCGCATAGCATCAGGCGGCGACATTCACAATAACAATAATTGTTGCTGTCATATATATTATCAGGCCACGGAGACATGGGGTGGCATTCTGTCAAATGAGGAAATAACTGTTGCTTTGTCCTTAGCATCAGGCATGCGTAAGGCGACATTCTGTCAAACAACCAACTGTTGCTGTCCAGGGCATCAACACGCGGGGACATGGGGCAGCGGCAATTCTGTCAAATGATAACTGTTGCTGTCAGGGCATCGAAAGCTTACGGGACAGCAGGGCAGCGTTCTGTCAAATGATAACCATTCCTATTTTCCTACATTTACTACTATTGCTGATTTGATGTCCGCACATTTCAGTTTGGATAGGCAAAACAAATTGACTGCATTGGAATCAGAGTAACTGAATAATTGTCGCGAGTGAATATACTAGAGATAGTGTTGGAATCATGGTGTACCACTGGATGGAACTCACAAAATTCCAGGAAGCTTCTGATAATTATTCTGATTCTGTTCACAGTGAGTCGATTAATATCAACGCAAAAAGTGTAAAGAATGGACCGGTGGTGTAGTTTACCAAAATAAACAGTGCTGGGACATTCTAAAAACTGATGTAAGAATGCTCTAACTTGTGTGACAAGAATCTAGCTGTTATAAGGGTGTTTTTCCTGTTATTTCTTATTTATTTATCATGAAAGAAAAAAAACAAACAAAAAAAAACAGTGCAGAATGCTCTAACGGTGAAAGACATAATTCTACGCTGTTATAATGAATGGACACCTTACAACAGAGGTTATGGGTATTTACAATTATTTCTTATTTATTTATCATGAAAAAAAAAAAAGAAAAAAAGCAGTGTTGGAATGTTTTAACTTATGGTGAAATCTTGCTCTTATAAGGTTATTATTCACAATTATTTCTTAATCATGAAAAAAAAAAAAAAGCATTGCCAGAATGGTGTTTCCGGCCTACCTACTGGAATGGACCATAATCGAGACTACATTGCTGGGGTTTGTGGTATCATCAATGGGACATTAAAGTGTGAGCTACTGGTGGCATATGCTGCACAATTTTACATTCAAGTGTGAACCACTGGTGGTGTACCACTCAATGACCCCATTCAACCCGCGAGACAATGGTGATTACACAGAAACAAAGAGATGTTAAAAAATTTAAAATTATTACAAACTAAAGATTTGGTTCATTTGTCAAATTCGCACGCTAATATCAACTCACTACCCACACTGCAAAAAAAAAATGATACATAGGAATATAAATTGCAAAGTATTTAATCATCAATGGAAGTCCTACAACTGTTTTGTAAAGTGATTATAAAATAATCAACGCTGAAGTTTAAAAAACACCTGAAAAACAGGCAAAAACAAATTACTGTAGGTTCAAAAACTTTTTATTGCAGTAGAAACAAAGGGAGATTACAGAAACTTGCATCTCACTCCATTCAGATATAAACTTATTTATACAAATATATAAAAAAGACAACGCACAATTTCTATTAATGGCGCTTATAGAGTTGAAGCATCACATATTATTTTTCATACGAGTATTATAATTTTGGTGAAATTACAGCTAAATCTTAAACTTTTAGAAATTAATAAAGGGGCACATTAAATATTTTTAGACACTGTATCAATATCAATCTCGAAGAAAAAATTTGATGAGCAAAATATAATAATAATTGGGATGAAAATGCTACCTGTAAATAAAAGTTATACATTTTTTTGAACTTACCTTACTGAAAAAATAATTAAGAAATGAATAATATATCGTTAGTATTCAACCAAAAGTCAATAAGTCTACAAAAGCCTTTTGGCAAACAGTCAATTAGAATTTCCCATTAATTATTTCATAATATAAACCAGTTACCTAAACATCAGTAAACTAACAGTAAGAGATAGAAATCTATAACATAATACTTACTATTCTTTATAATGATTTGAAATTAATTGATGATACCTAAAAACTATAGTTTTTGACTTAGTGACTTTTGCTCGAACAGCAACAGTATGCTTCATTTCAAAACTTACTGTCATGGTCTTTCAAGAGACATGGCCTTTCAAGGTGTTGGAAGTTTGTATTGAAATATTTAGGTTTGGGAAAAGAGATTAAATTCCCTTTCCTCAGACATAAATTCAATAAAGAAATATTGATTAATAAATGTGGCAGTGCTTGAAGTACAGTATTTTTTGAGTGCACATACAATATTATTTAACATTTGAAACATTTATGTTATAAAATGGCATTCATTCAGCATTGTAGTACAGTATGCTTGATATAATATTTAGGTAATTTTTAAAAAATAAAATATCATAGTTAGAATTTGAAACAGACATGTATGCTTTCAAAATATAAGAAATCATTAAAAATTAATTTTGATTCTAAACAATATGCACAGAAAACAAACATTTAAAAAAAACTATTGGAATAATAGTGACAACTTTTCAGCGTATTAATTTATAAAATTTCTTTACCCTATAATAAAAAATAATCACAAATATTATGTAAAATTATGCATGTATTTCTATTGGTAAAACTAAATGTTGCATTCCATACTCAGTGCCCTAAAAAAGTCCAAAAGTACTGCTCAGTGATAATTTGAAAGTTCTTAAATATGTTTAAAAATTGCAAAATTCACAAAAAATTTATTAATAGGAAATAATATACAGTTTATGAAAATATTATAATCTAAAATATATGTAAAAATTGCACTCTTATTTTATGCTTATAGATTTCCAATAATTGTTTATTAAAAGTAAGATGCACTTACAAATAATGTTGAAATATATTTAAATATATAAAAAATAAAATATGCTTATCAGAAGAGGTTTCTTATGTCATTTGCATTAAAGCACGGGCTTGTCTTTTAAAACACCGCATTTTTTAAGGAAAGGAGAGGACAAAATCGGAACAGTTCCATTAATGATTGTAGAAATATTTTAAATAATATAATCATAAAAACAAAATATATTATTTAGCATAATTTCAGTAACATTTAACACGAAAGTTACAAACACACACAACTTTTTAAGTATCGCATTCTCAGCTACAACAATATTTAATGAAACACTTGCACTTTCACTTATCCTACATATTCAGTAGGCCGAGGCATGCGAACATACGAGTTTCAGGAGCCGCAGCACCTAACAGTTTGAAGCACCAAACAAGAAACAATTTCCACTCAATTTCACAGGGAAGATATTTGTATTCAAAAAGCCTAATTCAAATTCTTTTAAATCATTATTCTGTACACTTCAAATTCTATACAAAGATAACTAGAATCCAATAAATGTAGAAAGCAATTAACAAAACATTTTTGACTATCTAAAAAATTAACAGATTCATGAAACTCTAGATGTTTCTGAATTTTCTGATGATTTGACTAAAATGGTTAAATTCCTAGAAAACCAGAAGCTAAGAAGAGTGAACTCTTTAAGCGATAAAATATTTAAAAACACAATTTTGAATCACCAGGTTCTACAAATAAAATAACTTTCAATTTATAGGTTACTAGAAGAAAAAGTGGTATAACTACAAGAAAAACAAAAATAATTCTCTCTAAACTTTGATATTTGGAAAGGAAGGGGAGAAAAAAGTAGCAAGGTCAGACAGTTTTGAGCCAACTATCAGAGAATGCGAAAATAAGGCATAAAATATAAACGAGAGCTATATCACACACTAATAATCATGACTATAACTGAAAGCACAAAAATAGAGGTGTAAATAAAGTGTATTCATTATAATAGATATTCTATACTCTTTGCTTTAATACTGATTTCTTAAATGAAACACTTAAAGCTTTTTCGTGTTGTTTAGTAACACAGAGAAAAACAGCGTACTAACAACTTTGGTCATATTCACATAAAATTTAACAAGTCAAAAGCACAATTGAATAATAGAAATTTGTAATCAGAAATCATTCAATAAACTGTTAGAAACTTGATGCTTGCACAACTCTGGCAGACACTTTCTCTCAAGAGATGGGTGATAAAAAATGATTCACCCCATCACAAGTGTCGGATTTCTAAGAGAAAAAAAGATGCTCCGTTGGACCTCTGGGCCCCTGCGATACACAGTCCGTGGCCAGCCACTTCTCTTACATGGGGCGGAAACAGATCCACAGTTATACCATTTCGTCCTTCTCTGCACCAGGAGGGTTGCTCACTGAAACTCCATTGACATCCTTCTCAACATCATTCCTGAAAGATGAAGAGCAAGCAATCCGTAAGCATAAAAAGCATACCATTTTTTTTTTTTAAGCATGTAAGCCTGATAATCCATATAAGCGCTTGTATCTATTTAAGTCATTGCTCCAGAAATGTACAACCATGGGTCGATCCAGGCGAAAATTGTTGCCGTTTTGCAGCCCCTTCACAAAATTCCACTTCATAAAAACGTCCCCTTCACAAAATTCCACTTCGTAAAAACGGCCCCTTCACAAAATTCAAATTCACAAAAACGGACCCTTCACAAAATTCAAATTCACAAAAATGGCCCCTTCACAAAACTCAAATTCATAAAAATGACCTTTTTACAAAATTTCATTTTATAAAAATGATCCCTTTTTAAAATTTTTCCACTGCCAAACAACAGATCTCGAAAATTTACCCAGTATTAGGTATCCTTACTTTTCTATATCAAATTGATGATGTATTTCTGCATAATTAAATGTTTCGTTAACAGAAATTTCCAATGTTTCAACATACTTTTAACAATAAAGCACCAGTATTTTTTTTAATCTGTCTTCTTTTTTTAAAAGTTTCTGAATGAGGCATTGCCAAAAATATATATACTAGTATTTTTTTTTCAGTATTATATCAAATTACTGCATTTATTTGGTTCAATGAAACACTTTTGATATTGAACGTAAAATATAGAAATATGACTGCTAAAATTGAAGATTTTAGCATAAAATTTTCCCCCCACAAAAATGGACCCATAAAAAAAAAACCTGGATCGACCCCTGACAACAATAAACAAATTTTCTTCAAACTTTTGCACAAATATTGCAGAAGACCCATGACAAAATCTGCATTGTGCTTGAAATCACCTTTTCATTTAGTTTTAAACCATTATATTGAAGAGTTGTTCTATTTATGCAAATGTTTCTGGGAAACTCAATATTCAAAATATGAGTAACATAATCACATGTGTTGCATGAAGGTTTTCCCTCCTATAACACAACTATGGACATTTTTCCTAGAAATTTTTCCAAGGAGATATCTCTTTCTTGTATTTCTTTTGAAATTAAGAAGTCATCCTCATTTATACTGGGTAGAGATAAATATGATTACAACTAAAATCGCTTTTCTCCATGTCGCGAATTTTTGGATATCTCACTGTGAATAGCAAAATGACATCACAATAGCACTATATGCTATGGCCTTTATACTAGTATTTTAAAAATTTGCACTAACTCCTTCAGATTCTTTTAAATGAAAATGTATCTTTTCTCACAATATCTTTTATTTTTCCAAAAGTTATTAGATTTTAATAAAACCTTCAAACTAGGAATTTTTATTACTCTTTCATACATGTATTAAAATCTATTTAAAAAGCCTGCTTTCAAAATAAAAAAGTATTTTTCTTCCTCATTCAGGAGTACTTTTGAAATTTCATACATAACAATTTATTTCAAAATTTTATTAAGTATTATTTTTGAAAATCTAAATATATGTGTTGGCATTACCAATTAAATAAGAAAGCTCAGCCTACAAAGAAATATCAATTGTGACAAATACAATTGAAGTAAGTGTTCGGAGCATTTTTTGAATAAGCAGATATTATACCATTCAAGCATGTATCAAAATAATTAGCAATATTTCACTTATATACAATTAGTTAATTAATGCTTCAGTTACAAAACAAACTATTCAATTAACTTTTTTTTTTATCAGAAATGATAGTTCTTCAATATTTCTGTAAAAAGACTCTTTGTAAATATAATTTATCACTCATTGATAAACTTTTTTATAATAGCAGAAACTTGGAAAGCATACATCCATCAAAAGCGGACAAGATTAAGTAGTTTGGAAGTTTAGAATGTGGGGTAACAATAAATTATGAATATGATGTGGGCTACGGAAGAATCTGCCTCAAGTCAAGTGCACATTTGTATGAAAGAGCAGTATATTCTTATATCAATACTTTTGCACAACAAATACTTTTTTGCATGCAAACACCAAAAATGAATCAGAATTTTCTCACAGATTTTATACAGACTTCAATTACCAACAATTCAAACAGCATAATCTGTATGTGCTGTTAATTATTATATAACACTAGAATTTATTGACTCACTTACATACAATATATAAGATCATTTACATAATCAAACCTCATTAATAATATGCATGAAATATAGAGCTATAAATGCATAATAGAATTATTTGTTATATTAAACAGATAAAAACTGAAATAATTACTTTTTGCATAAGCTGTCTCCTTAGCATTTTTATGGGTGGCTTATGGAAATGCAAATTGCTTGTACAACTAACATTCTGTTAGTTTTAGTGCCCTGTCGACTTAATCTTGACTTTAGTTAAAATCTACTTTGAATTCTATTTATATCTTCAAGAATTTTTTCCTCTAAAGTTACGCTAACATAAGGAATTCGGCAATGCTATGTTTCTAATGCACCTTGGAAAGATTATTAAATATTTGATTTCCACTGTCTATCTGGATTAGGCAAGGTATCCTCAATGAAATCTTCAATTGCACACATTTTAGATAATTAAGTTACGTGATTCAGATTATTATCATCAAATATAGTGCTTGCTATCCATGACATTTCCAGTCATTTTTCAATTAGTATGATTGATACAAAAGTACCCTTTGGTTACATGAACACAACTGTTTTATATGGCTCAAAGAGAGGAAAGACTGATGTGTAGGGTATTGTCACACTATTGAATATTTACAACATTGGAAATCAATGGAGTACAGGCAGGATCAAAGGCAGGACAGTGCACCAGTAAGGCTATAGTAATGAGCAATGTACTAAAGAGATTTCAATTGAATTAATATGAATTTTTCAAAAGTAAATAATAAAATCGCATTTAGTGTCAAAATATATCATTTAAACGCCTGAATCAATATAAAATCCTATAATATGATTTCAATTGCCAATGTCCTTTTTTCTCAACTAATACAAAGCCAACAGTGATGAACAAAGTATCAGTGGATAAGATTTTTTTTGACTGCCTTCTGTGATAGCAGGTTTATGATGAAAGCTCATGGTTTGTTTGAAATTTAAGTTAAAGAGAGTAAATTAAAAAAATACCATAGGCTTGATGAGCAACACTCTAGCAATGCTCACACGAAGGCCTAAGACTAAATGCTCACGAGGCTATGTATCTGAAGGTGTGTGTAAGACACACTTTCTTAATGCTATTTAGTCATCTTTCAGACCAACAAGAACACTTTAGATGCTTGCTTGAGTTGAGCATTAGCAGTTATGTATCTTGTGTTGTCTCTTTCTGGTATTTTGAAAGTGAATAATATTAATAACCACGTCTACCATTTCAGGAAAAAGTTTCCTCTTAACACTTTTCACCATGACATATGGATGTGTTCCCCACCTTTTACATTCTAGTATACAAGAGAAAGTATTGTAATCATCAAAGAAATTGAACTGCCTGGTCTCACGTTTATGAACCTCAGTACGAAAGCACAATTTTGGAATTATGTCTGTGAACAAGGTAACTCAAAAATTATTCAAGCTAGAGGGATGGAATTTGGTACATAATTTTGTTATCATGAATGTAAGGTCCATATCAAATTTTGGACCAAATCCGTTGAAGAGATTTGACTGTTTGTCGGTCCTGTATATTAATCTCATACTCTGAGCCATACTGTGTGTCCGACTCCTGACGTTGTAAGAAACTTCGCGATATTACTAATGTTTCAAACATGAATTGTAATAATGTTTTACTGTTGTAAATGAAATTCAAATCAGTCTCATTATTTCAGTAAAATCATTCACATGCTTTTCGCCTGTGCAATTGTAATGGTTGTGATAGTATAAATTGTTTTCTTGGGAATTTAACTCAAAGCAAAATTTTCACTTTAGTATTCATTACCAAAGCTATTTTGTATGCTTCAAGTAATGTTTTTTTTCAGGTTTGTTTGTTTTTTTTTACTTCCCCTGCGTACACAAAGAAGTATTGTAACGAGGTTAAAAAATTGAACTTGAGATTTTTTAACAAATCTCCACTTAGAAGTATCACAGAGAAGTTTAGGGGAGATCACTCCGCTGCTTTCTGCACTTTACAAAGCTAACCTTTATAAATCCAGTAGCAGAGAATTCAAAGAGTCCCTAAATGAAAAAAAATATTTTTGTATCAATTACCAAAATGACAAACAAAAAAGTCAAGATGACCACATAACAAATATTGTTTACAAAAGATATAAATTTATTCACATCCATTAAGCTGTCTTTGCTATTTTTTTCATTTCAGTTCAACCTAAAAGAGGCTAAATCATTTGAGGAGGGGAGGATTCATGGGTTTATATTACTGCAATTAAATAGATGAATTTATTTTTTATCAACATTAATTTATTTATTTGGAAAACAGTAATTTAAACCATGTAGTCTTGCTATGAAATCCATATCTTAAAATAATGCACAAAACCATGGGGTGAAGAGGAAATTAACTTTCTGTATCAAAAAAAAAAAAGTTTGTAGACTTTTATAGTTAGTTACATCAGCTTCAAAATTATAAAACTTCTTTAAAACCACTATATTAGTAATTTTTTTAAGTTAATAATGTAAACAGTTACCAAAAACACAACCATTTTAAGTGTGGAAATTTACAAAATTTTGCTGGAAATTACAAAGTGTGCATTTACAAAATTTGATTTGATGCAT
>BGPR01047985.1:0-11660 GCA_013235015.1 Araneus ventricosus | reverse complement strand
GCAAAACTGAGGTACCAGCAAATAATTTCAAGCCTCTGAATGGAAGGCTTAACAAAAAAAATTGTAAAACTGGACGAAATATGCCGAAATTGAAAACTCAGAGGAAGAGGATGAGGCGGCAGTGGAAGTATAGATCCAACCAAACGTTCCTGGCCCCCAAAACGGTGACAAAGGATCGAGACGATATGACATGCGTCGAAACCGTCGACCACCCTGAAGATACGAACAATGTCTTCGATAAATTTCCTTTTTATTTCGCCCTCCTTTTTCGCCTAATTTCAAAATTTCTTTTCTAAATTTTCATTGAGTGGGGCCGAGTGTAAAGCTCCAATTTATTTTTAAAATTTATTTTGGTAATAAAAGAGTGAGTGGCAACGGAACAACAAGATTATGACATCAGAGTTGTAAATATCATTATTCGCTTATCACTGTAGTATCGCTATCCGCATTTTCGTTAAATAAATGTTATATATTTTTATAATCTTTCGCAACCTTTTAGCTCTAAATTTATATTTAAAATCATTCGCCTTCTAAACCACTTCTTTTATACCTTATACGCATTATTCGATTTACTCCGAATTTGTATGTGCGTTCCTAAGAACCATGAGAAACGACGCATATATATAAGAATTTTAATTTTTTTGATTCCGTTTGAAGAGGGTGGCCGTTTCAATGGTTTCAATGTGTTGGCAGGAATGGTTTCATGTGTTTCAACGGCGAATTTGTTAATGCAGAGTCATTTAATTTTTTTAGTTCTGATAAAAGCAGATAATTGGTTGCAATTTTTTAATGCTGATAAAAATAAAGAATTTTTTGTTATTTTTTTAAATACTGATAAATCTGATATTTAATTGAAATTTTGCTAATGCTGATAAAAGCTAAGATTTGGGTGAATAAATCGCATTAAAAAGAAAGAGAGATAAGATCATAGTTCCATATTTAGAGTTGCCTTTTCCTGTTTATTTCCATCTGATATTGCCTTTTTCTTTTCTTGAAAGTATATTTTTGCAATGATTCTAGATAAATGGTTCATGTTATAAAAATTTATGACTGCCTCCACTCTCGAGCATAAAATTTTCTACAGCTTTGGTTAAGTACATTTTTTTACATAACTTTATTAATGAGTTAATGTACCTATTTCTTTTGTAAACAACAACGTGTAAATAAATTCAAAAAAAAGTAACGATTTATCCTGTGATGCATAAGAGATTAGCTCGGTTAACGATATGCTCGGCGTCAGGGTTGCGATTGGTGAACAAACTGATCGTTGCCAACGGGGAAAAAGAAATAAAGGTCCTTTTTGCTCCACGCATAAGTGTTTTATATAATATAGATAGGAGGGCTGTACATTGTTTGGTTTAAGATTGTAAATATTTTTAAGATAGTGTATAAATGGGAACAAAGAAGGTACCTCATCGAGAGAAAAATTATGAAGTCTGTTGTCCCTGAGAATAACATTGTCTTCAAAATGAATGACAGTGTTGGATAAACTTTTAAAAACTGCGATGAAAAATAGATTTTGGATTTTTTGGGGGGTGGGAGGGACGCGTTACTATCTTTATGAATACTAACAGTATTGAAATGGAATTTTTATGTAAATTGGCCTATATATCTGGCTCTTAAATTACGAAAGAAAAAATACCCTACATTTCTCTCATGCGCAGTAAAAAATTGCTCAATGTGTGGTTTCACTGCGAAACCAATGAACGTTAAAGGGTTAATTTCGGATTGAATAATTAGTAAAATAAAGGCAATCTTGTAACGACAAATTAGTTTTACATTTGAGTGTTATGGCTACATTTAATCAACTTCCTACAATGATTCAACTGAAAAAAGGAAAGCAAAGAGTAGTCAAAAATGGCTCCTCTGACGTCCGAGTCAACCACCAATTATCTACGGATTCGTCCATGCGCAGTAAAAAAATGCTCAATGTGTGGTTTCACTGCGAAACCAGTGAAAGCGAAAGGGTTACTATTACAATTAATGTAGATAGTTTTACCACACACTGACATCTATATATTTCCGTAATCCATTAAAAGTTTTAATTCTACCTCTATATACTGCCCTTTTCATTAAAAAAAACGTACTAAAGACTACATTTGATACCTCTGGTCATTTAACAGGAAATTGACTAAAAGGCATTGGATTGATTGTCCTTGATCCAATTCTCACAAATTTAATAGTGGATTAACCTACGTGGTTGTTTGCTTAGTCTTGGCGGGGTTTTGCTTAAACCCCTTTCAAGTTCACTAAATGTTTCGATATGAAAATTACTAAATTTATTTCAAAAATGAGTATTAGGCATGTAGCTGATCATAAAATATGGAACGAAAAAAATTTAGCATTTTTTATTTTCCAAGAAATTTGTGGTTTCACAGTGAAACCAATGAACGGTAACGGATTATTCTTCCTCCGTATAAATTTTCATTGAAATGAAAGTTAAATTATGTATTTAATTTATAAGTTTACGTGAGTATTCAGTATATTCAAACTTTATAAAATTCAATATTACTTTCGAAGATTCAATTAAAAAATATCGATTTGTTCAAGAACACTAATCATTTTGTGTCTCTTAGATATCAAAAACAATTTAGCTCTTGCAATGCCGATATCTTTGTGAATACTAACGGTATTGAAATGGAATTTTCATATAAGCTGGCCTATATATCTGACTCTTAAGTTACGAAAGAAAAATTACGCTAAGTTTCGCCCATGCGCAGTAAAAAATGCTCAATGTGTGGCTTCACTGCGAAACCAATGAACGCGAAAGGGTTGATGTGAAGGTAAAGAGATGACATTTCTTTCTTATAAGGATTAATCGAAATTCGAAAAATTACCATGATTACAGTATAAAAGTTTCAAATTTAAGATTTCCGTTAGCAGATTTGACAGAATTGCAATTACCTCTCCAACGTTCATTCAATCGATAGAAAAGAACCTTAAATACAGTATATTCTTCCAAATTCCTGATGCTTTGAAGAAGTGTTGATTTTCCTGGAAAAGCGTGGCAAGATTTATTGGCCTCATCCCAGTTTTTTTCATAATTTTCAAAATAATAACTTGCACGTTTGTGAAAGAATTTGTACCAAGGTTTTGAAGAAATAAAGGCTGTAAGGTAAAAAATAGTAATTTATTAGAAATACATAGTTCATTATTTTAAATTTTAAAAAATAGGACCACTGTTTATGTATGATATAAACGAATCCTAACATTTCCTTCATACATTCCCTCAAGAAAATAAATATACAATGCTAATTAGTTCGTTTAGGAATAAAAGAGCGAAATTTTGCTTTATAGCAAATACTCACTCTTAGAGACAACTTTATGCTTTTAAACAACATATAATCGATAGAAATGAGTAGCAAAATCCCTACGGTGATGTTACTAACAATATGGGGAGAGTGGGTCTTTCTCTTATACATATTAACTTTTTTATTTGATAAATTAAAACTATAGCGAGGCCATTTTTGAAATAAAAATTGTTAGGCAATACAGAATAGATGGATGATAATTTCAGTATTAACCAGTTTTCATTAAACTACACAATAAACATGTCCAAATATACATAAATATACACATACACTTACATTTCCGGCGAAGCAAGTTACTCGTAATATAAAATTTTGCAACGTATTAAGGAATTAACCCTTAGCTTTTTTTCGTAATACTCACCCATAAGAAGACGGAAAATTAGGTGGAATTATAAGGATAAGTTTATAAGGATGAAAATTTAAACTAAACATTTAAACTGGTTATTTAGATATAAATTCAAAATATTTAGGTGATTTATAATTTTATAAATTAAATTAATTTTTATAATTTTTGAAAGTAAGATATGATCAACAAACCAAGTTGCAATATTTGAGAACGAAAACTACAGCGATGATAAATAAATGAAATTAAAACTAAATTATTCTCATGTCCCCGTAGCAGATCCTTTCGTTTTCTATGGCATAAGTGTTATTTCTCCGTTGTGGGGCCTTTTGTTTTCTATGGCATAAGTGTTATGTCCCCGTAGAGGGGCCCTTCGTTTTCTACGGCTTAAGTGTTATGTCCCCGTAGAGGGGTCCTTCGTTTTCTACGGCATAAGTGTTATGTCCCAGTATTGGGCCCTTTTGGCCGTTAAGGGTTAAAGAGACTTAAACAGTCTCTCAAGATAGTATTCGATCACTTCTTCGGGCCTGCAATCCGTAAACGACAAAGTCAAGCAAAATAATCACTCGTTTAGAAATACATTTTCTTTAAATACTTGTAAATATCATTTGCATAAGAGGTCACCTAGAAATTTATTTCCCAATCATATTTAAATTTTGTAATAGAAATCCGCATTTTTTCTCCTATTAAAGGATCCTATGCGTTGAGAGCCCTGCTTATATGGATTTGAAATGAGTTGAATCAAAATAATCGGAGATTCACTCGAAAAAATATTTTGGAACCGTTTCAAAATATTCGGCTGAAGAAAATAAGTCATTCTTATTACGCTTTCCTTTGCTTTTCATTAAATAATTCGATAATTTTAACAAGAGTATTCAGTCTGTTCTTAAACGTGTGAACCTCGAAACATCAGTCTAAATATGGATCCGAAATCACATATTTTTATTTTCATATTTAATCGCAGAAAGAAAATTGAAAAGAAGACTAACAACTACAATATAGAATAAGAACATCCTACAGAATAATATTTCGTTTTTTACAACTTTAAGATTGATTGAATGGAAACAACACGAGATGATAGCTATAAGGTTAAACAGTATTTGGCGAGATCTACACTGGCGATTAAAGATTGCTTTAAACAATTGATTCTATCCAGTCACATCTCGGAGCACAGAATTTATAAAAAAGAACCGGCATTAAAACTCGAGGAATGGCGTCGGAGCAGTCATCTGCTTCTTATGGCCAAAATTTTCGAGGCTTCATAAAAATTTCGAGGCTTCATGTGCTGCTTAATGTGCTTAATATTTTTGCCACGTGACATTTAACAGTTAAATTAATATTAAAAAATAGCATCAAAATGACGATAAACAGAAAAAGAGGGAAACTGTTAACTACTAGAAAGAAAAAATGCAAATTCAAAGACAAAAAGGGATGCACATAGGGGAGAGTGAGGTAAAACCGGGTACCCTTGATTCTGACAATATTAGTTAATCTTTCTAGCAGACAGATACTGAATTACACTCTACTAATCAAGAAAAAGGAACAGCAGTCATAGTAGCGTGTTGCAGCTATTGAATTCACTGCTCCTATGAAGGTTTGTTTGTTATAAGACCTCTACACTAAAATTTTCGTTTGATTTAAAACTATCCTTACTTAAAAATCATTGCACTTTTAAAAACCATTTTTAGTCCAGCTAATTATACGTTTACTAAGGATTTATACGCTATCAAACAATAGGGATTTACTCCAATGATTGCCGGTTGTATTTCGTTTCTCATAACCTCTGCACTCGGGGTAAAATCGGGTACTCTAAGTGGCTTAAGACGGGTCAGTCAGCATTGATGATTCCTCCGATGAAGACGATAAAAACACATCAGACGTTGATTGTTTATATTCTAATTATGAATTTTCTAATTTAAATAAAGAAAAAGGATTAATCTAATGTAAAAATTGTCTTAGCTGTACCCACGAGAACTGCAGTGGAGCGTAGGAAGAAGACAACTGCTGTACATGTGAATTTCTTTAACTAATATTCTTAAATTGTCATATAAAATAAAAACGACTGCAATTTTTCCATTGAAAGTCGAGTTTTCCTAATTTTCCATAACCTTAACATGTGTACCCGGTTTTGTCCCACTAGGTGTGTAAAACCGGTTAGTTTGAATTTTTGTATACAAAAATCATTGATAAAAAGTATTGAAACTGTGGCTTTTCTGGAAAGATATATTGCTCTCCGATATACGAGGTAGAGTCAATAAATTCCTGGAATGGTTGCCTACATTCACGCAGGTGTTCGTTGGAGGGGAAATATCTTTTTTCGGAGGTTTGCAGCACTAATAAGGAAAACACAAAGCCATCTGGAATTCATTTCCGGTACTTTCGGCGTTAGCTGCAGACCATTTCTGACAAAGATAACTTTTTATTCGTCGGATTTTGAAATGTTTTCTTTAGAATAGCGTGCAAATATCGAATTCTGTGTTTCGCTCGAGAAATCACCTTCTGAGACGCTCGAGATGCCATGAAGAAAACGGCTTTGTACGAATGGCATAAGCGTTTTCGTGAAGGTTGCACAAACATCGTAGATGACAACTGGGTAAATTTATTCATGGAGGCCAATCTGTCAATAAAGAACTTTACCTGGAGATCCTTAAACGACTACAAGATGCAATCAGACGAAAACGACCTGAAAAATGGGCAACAAACGATTGGTTTCTTTTACACGACAATGCTCCACCACATCGCGCTCTGATTGTGAAAAAGTACCTTACCAGACACAGTGTTACCACTTTAGAACACCCTCCTTATTCTCCCGACCTAGCACCAGCGGATTTTTAACTGTTTCCACAGCTGAAAATGAAATTGAAGGGACACCGTTTTGTGGATTCAGATGAGGTGATCAAAAATGCGACGAAGCAACTGAAGGACCTCTCAAAAAATGGATTTCAGGAGTGTTTTGAACACTTATACGAACGCTGGAAGAAGCGTGTGGATGCAGGAGGAAAGTACTTTGAAGGCCAATAAGGTAAAATTATTGTTCTATTTTTTAATAATTTGTAATTGACCTATTCCGGGAACTTTTTGACCCTACATCGTACAATGAATGTTTTAATAAAATTTGACAAGCCCTCTGTTGAATATTTTAGTGCCAGCAGTCCTTCGAACTTTAACTACCCGGGTTTACCCCATTTTCCCCTAAATAATGAATGGATGCCAAGCTTGTGCTTATAGCAAAAGTGATAATATGAAATGAATAAATAAATTCGTAATGAATGTTGTGAACATGATCTCTGTCTTTACCTTATAATACAATTTCCATATTTAGAAGCTGTATATATCCGGATGTGTGTTTATGTTTCGACAATTTTTTTGTTTTCTCGAGTTTTAAACAAATCATGTCTCTTAAGCTGCGATCTGCGACTCCTCAAAGAATAACATATTATTTTTTTCATAATCCTGGTGTTACATCAATTCAATGAAAATTGAAGCTAATATTCTGTCTATCTCTATATGTATCATTTAACATTTGACAAGTAAAAATAAATTAACCAGATCGAAATTTAAATTTACCGCACATTGCATAACCATATGTGTTCGTAACTTGAAAATAAGAGTGAGTATGTTTCATTTTCTTTTATTTTTCTGATTTCATCATTTTTAAACAATCATTCTTATTTCTTCTATGCAGAATATTGACCTGCGTTGATTTTAAATAAATAAATCGATGTGACATGTAATCAAATATTAATTTTATTACCTGCCAGTTGCTTATACAGCATTAGAGAACCCTTTAATTAAATGCATATTTATTAGACAATTTTTGGAAAGTCTCATTTTGTAAGTTGTTATGAATATTTTTTCAATATTGAAATTTTGTGAATGAAGGATTTAAAATTTTTCAATGCATTAGAATTATTCAAGATCAGCTGTTTAGAAGTCCGATGCCGCATAAATCTAGTATATACCAATTTTTTTCCCTCGAATATTCCATCCAAAGATAAATCTGCCCTTTTAATATGCTATATAAGAATGGTACTTAATTAATTTTATTTTGTGAATTTCGATACATTTCTAAAGACAACAAATATTGAAAGCATAAAATAAATTTTAGGTAAAAAATGTTTTTGCATCCATTTCTTGAGAGAGTTGAATATTAAAACGTTTTAAGTACCATTCATGCATGCTTCGTTAAAATTTTAATATTAATACTAAATAGTGCCTGAAAATTAAAAAAAATATAAATAAAATATACTTAAAATTAAATACCGATCATTTACTTTCAATTAATCACATGTTTATTAACTTATCAAGTAGAAATAATTCAATGAGACTTAAAATAAGTTATTAAAATAATAAGAAAATTATATTTTGTAATTATTGGCTATAAACATAAATCTCCAAATATAAAAAATAAATGTCCAAGATTAAACTAATAAGATAATATATATGTATATATACTTTGGAGATTTACTCCTATATTTGTAGTCTTTTTCCAACAATTGGCCCTCACAGAAGGTTGGTGCCTATAAATTTCGAAATAATGTGACATAATCGATTCCTAAGGTCGATTTGCATTTGATTGTTGGAATTCCATATCTGGATTAGCTTTTCCATTGTAATAGTTTTTAATCTTATTAGCTTTCTGTATTTCATTGTGTGAATAATATTAGGTTATATTGTTTATTATATTTAATTGTAAATGAGGGTTTAATAGGTGTATATGATGAAAATGTTATATGAGTTTTAATGGTTTAAATATATATATATATATATATATGTATATAGCTTTCTTTAAATTATAACAATTTTTATACATTACTATATTTAATGTTATTAATTAATATATGTGTATATTCATAGATTCTAACTTAATACTCACACTTCAATAACAAAAGTGGATGATACTGACAAACAAATGGATGGCTTTCGCTAGAATCGCAAAAAAAATGTGTCTCGATATGGAAAAGTGTGACAAAGGTAGGTTCCATTCCTTCTGTTTATTGTGCTAATATTTTCAAACCTGTAAATTAACATGAGAAAATAACTATTTTGAAACAAAAGGCATTTCAAATATTTTATCTCAAGTAATATAGATTCTGAAATCACACTCTTATCACCGACATGAAAGAATTATAAATATATTTAGTATAGTTAGCGATGAAAAGGATAAATTGTACGATTTATTTCTATAAACTTCAATTTGAATGTTAATTATAATTAAATTTTTCAGTTGCATGAAACAGAAACCTGAAACTTTTGCAAAAAATAAAATAACAAGGACTATACATTTATTCAAGGCAAAATGTAATTATAGATTGATCTGTTCCGCAACTATTTTTTATAATGATCAAAAGGGGATAATAGACATAGGCAAAGGGGAAAATAGACATTATTTACCATTGCTCTTTTGTTTGGTCTCTTATATCTCCTGCTCTTTTCAGCCAATATGTTCCTGTAAGGTTAAAACAATAAGTCTAAGATTTATTAAAGAAGTCAATGCAACAGTTTTTTATCTCGAAGAACACATTAGAGCTCGGAGAATCTGCAGGAGTGAGAGAATTGCAAAAAAAATAATTTATACTATAATGTATTGGAATAATTTACAGTAATTAAAGTTTCTCTTTTTTGGTTCAATTAATTAAACAGTGTTTGGAATATAATGAATCCAGTTAAATTATCTTAAGGTAAGAAAGACATCATTCTACAGGCACGTAATTTTCATGTCTTCTTTGCCTCTTCCCCATTCATGCAGGTCTAAAATAGAATCTTCGGATATTTGTTTTGCTGTATTATCTTATCTTCATCAGAGTAACTATTTCTAATCTATCTCGTGTCAGCTCCAAGTCATGCGCTTAACTTTGAGAGCCAATTAGAGTTCTTATTTTAATGCAAAGTCGATTGCTCTATGCATTTATCTCTCCGCAACAAAAGAATGAGCCATCATAAAAGACAGCCAACAAGTTCACACTTTGAAGATCACTTGATACATGAAGAGAACCTGAGACACTCATCCTCCAATCATAAAGGGAAATTCGTTTGTAGAATTCAAAAAAAAAATCCCAAAATGTTTCCTTTGATGAAATGTTAAATTGAAAGAATGGAAAACAAGACCAAGGAAAGGAATTTGGGCGATTCTGGAACATTGGTGATGTGGAATTTTACACTGCCCCATTACATTATGTGCACCATTGTTCTGTGAGTGCATTCGGAGACATTTCGCGACACCACCTAGATAGCAATTTTAGTTTGCAGCAAAGTTGCAGCAATCTTACTTTACAAATCTGCAAGCTGGCAGCAAGTTTGACAAGGCAAGAGTGCAAGCTTGAAACAAGTTATTGCAAACGACGAAGTCACACGCGTTGAACTTGCAGTAAGCTTGTTGCATCAAACTCATTGCAAACTATAGCAAAAACAGAGAACGCAGACGAACCTCGGATTCGAATCCCCGACAATCCGCTTCCTAAGCCTGTAGCCTTAGCTTCTCAGCCATCTGGACTTCGATTGACGAAGACAGATTATGCTGACATATCGTGCATGTACACGTTTTATTTTAAACTGTTTTCTTGATTTCATTAATGTTTCAAATTTTGAGTTGAGAATATGATTTGAAGTCAAAGAGAGAGCGATTTTCGCTAATAACTACGTTTTGCTAGTAGAATAAATTATGAAATTAGGGTTCAAGAGTAATTAGTTTTAAAAATATGGGACACAAAGTGAGTTATTATTTTTCAACAAAGATTGACTGTGTTTTAGGTTTAATTTTGTTTATGAACGTTAAAATTTCAACCTTAAGAAAAAGGCTATATATAGTTTTTTTTACAGTGGGAGTTCTATATTTAGCAAAAAGATGATAATTTTTCAAAAGTAATCATTTTTTAATAAAAAGATCTAGTTAGTTTTTTCAAATTATCATTGATTTATTGAATTAATAAAAAAGAAGGACGGTCTAGGAGATGCTATTAAAAATCAGATGTTTTTTCTATAACAGAGACACAGATTAAAACCAGATATATACAACTGTCTTCAGTTCGTGGTGTGTAAGCGTGCCAAGTCAACTTTACAGCAAAGTTGAATCGAAAGGAGGGTGATCGATTATGCATTTTTACTTTGCAGGAAGTTCGTTGGAAAGTTGTCGCGTCAAGTTTGTCATGACAAGCTAATTTCAAGAAAAATCTCACTTACTACAAGTGTACATGCTATCTGGGCAGGAATTGCAACCTCTTCACCTGCAAAACCTGCTTGTTTCCCCCCGTATGCGTTAATATTTTAGGAATAAAAATCTGTCTTTGCATTATAGAAATTTAAATACTAATACATATTGTGTCTTCAATAAGATAAATGTAAATCGATAATCTGGAAGTAAAAGGCTATACACTTTAATTTCTTCTTTTCTCGAGTATTGGTTTATAAGAAAAAAATTCAGTAAAATGAAATGCGAATTCTTTTGTTGATAGAATTGTTATACAGGGTATCTCAAAACGATGAAATGCGTCTAATGTTTTACCTGTTAGACGTAAGTAGGCACGGTAAACAGCAAAAATCTCGAAAATAAGCTTAGCAATAATAAAACGTTAATTAAAAAGCCTGACTATTCATTTTTAAATTAGTTGATTAAATTTTTATTCTTTTCCCTCTAAAAAAGTTTTTCAATTTTAAATGTTTTCCTTTTGCCACAACTAGATTACTGCAAAAAAGCCCTGCAAACTAGTACTTATTAAAGCTAAGCTTATCTTGGATCTTTGCTGAAATAAAAAATATAAATTTCAAAATTTACGTATTTTTATAACTCACTCTTGAGCTTATGAACTCTTTAATCTCAAGGCGACTTTTCCTTCCAGCTCCTTTAAACCCGAACTTTTTGGGAGTAAACGACGTGAATTGGACTCTCCGAACCTGGGCGGTCATTTTCCCCACCATCCGATCCCTTAATCTTCCCTTAAGGCGCACGGAAATGGGCTGTGGTAGACCAGGATAATTGAACCACACCGCGATTATCTCCTAAGTGATCT
>BGPR01047983.1:0-11660 GCA_013235015.1 Araneus ventricosus | reverse complement strand
CCATAAACAAAAATCAAGTTTAAACATTATATGTCAACAAGTGAAGAGAACACTGTTGTTATTAAAAATAATGAAATAGGCAATCCAAGTAAATGGAGTTTTCAACAATTAATATAGCTAATATAGCAGCTTGGCTGTGGACAAGCTTTAGCCGGGTTAAATTAATTTTGCTGTATGTATATATATGAGGATCATTCAAATGAAACCTGGTCAGTGCGTCTAACTTTGCATTAGACGTAAAGGGGCCCCATGTACCTGCGTGTATGGCGTCATCATCTATTGGTAGAGAGACTGACGCATGCGCAACGTTTGACGTTGCATAGCGACAGTGTGGTTGCACGCCGAAGAGAAGGTGGTCACACAAGTCAAAGAACTTATAAGAGAAGAAGGGACACTCCGAAAACTTTGGCAGTTTGCCAAAAACCAATTCTGGCGAGATTTTGTAAGGAAGCAAACATTTAGGAAGTCTCGCCAGGTCCTGTTGCGCAAAAGAATGCACAGGGAATTTCATTTGTTTTGATCTTGGCGTGGTTCTTACTTTGGTTAACTTGCAACGGAATTTTTTTTTGTCGTCTTTGATTCTTCTAGCTTGTTTCTAGGTCTGAGAAAACAAAATCCAGCATGAATTATGACAGATGTATTTCTTGCAACGCCACTCGCGCAAAATCGCAGGAGTTGAAATATTTTCGTTTCCCAAAAGACGAAGAAAGGTATGAACGAATTTTACTCATTTTTCAACCTTCGGCTTAATGTATACATAGTTCGTTCTCGTGTCAATAAATTTCTTTAATGCTCGCATTATGTTTTATAGATCCGCATAAACCCAGCATAACAGGATGGCAAGTCACACTGTCTGCTTTCCTTCTTCTGGTACCTGAATTGTTTGAAAAAAAGAAATTTGTCCTCCTCAGCCGCTTCAACCAAGATGCCTTAGAAAACTATTTTGCTCAGGTATATTGTTCATTGCTTTAATTTATTTAATTATAAAATTTGAGTTTGGTAAAAGAAAGCTGAGTAAATTAATAAATTGCTTTTATTTTATTGAACTTATTTAACACAACTTTTTCATCATTTCTTTAGGTATTCTTTAAAAAATTCAATATCAAATTTCAAATTATTTAATTATAAACACAAATTTGGAAGGTTCAATTTATTCTAAAATTTAACAATATTTTTAACATTTAAGAAATCTTTTAAGGCTGTCTTAAATGAAAAATAAGTAAATTGTGTAAAATAATTTGCTGATTACTATAAAAAATACATAGAAACTTAAAAATGTTTACTAATTCCATGTGTTTAATTGATATTTTCTCTTTAGGTGAGGCGAATGACAATCCTACTCCAGTGGACTTCCTGCACCAGGACACGGATGTTATTAGCTGAATTGATGTTTGCTATGTGTGGAAATGCCAACTATGAGCCAGATGATAACATCATTCTTGAATCCACCCAAATCATCCCGCAAACAGATGAAGATTGCCTAGATCTTGTTATTGATGAACCATCATGGATTGCCCAGAAGCACAAGAAAATTGGGATGATTTGGAGCTCAACAGTGCCACTTATGTGGCAGGCTACATTTCACAAAAAAACTCTTCAGAAAATCTACTGTGAACTCTGCAAATCAAATATATGCCAGCAACGCAGCAACTGCCACTATTATTTTTTTGTCATTTAAAGAGTTTGCTAACTCAAAAACCGGAATACAATATCCTTCGCAACTCTTTGTAAATTGTATTTGTAAACCCGGTGAAACTTTCAACTATATTTTTTCAAACACAAGTCATCAAAGGGGAATTTTGAAAAGATTAATAGCAAATTTGAGGGAAATTGAAAATTCTTTTTTGACTGGCAGTGAACATTCAACTGAACTTTGGGAATTGATAATAAATTCATATACCAGAACAATGCTGTACAACAAATTCAAAATTATTTCCAAAAAACAAAGAAATTTTTTTTAAAAAAATTGCAATAAAATCTATAAATATATATAGCTATCATTTATGTCTATTTTATTTTATATTTTCTTTAGTTCAATGTATTTTATATATATTTTAATTGTAGTCAAATATAAATGATAAATGGCAATTTCATTTCATTATTAAGATGCACAATTACTGATGAATTGATTTTCAACGTATTAGTAAAATGCTTTAAATTTTGCTACATCCTATTTCATTTTGATTGTGCTTCCATAATTGACCTTTATCAAACTTGTTATGAAGGAATTACCCTCTCAAAGAATTTGAACTGTATGAAAGAATATTAAAACTGTATTTTTCTATAAGTATGTTATGATGGTTCTATACATCCTTTTTAATTTTGATTGTGTTTCCATAATTGAATCAAACTTGTTATGAAAGACTTACCCTCTTAAAGAATTTGAACTGTATCAAACATTTTGCAGCGTATACATCATTGTTCAATGTATTGATTATAAATTGTTATATGGTAACATTTTACTTGTAGTTTGTAAAATTATTCTATAAGTATGTCATAATGGTTCTATAGAAGTAGTCATTGGTTTATTTTAGTCGTAAATTTGGCACACACATCACAGTTGCTTTTTATCTGCTAAGACTTAATGAAACTGTAGCTGAGTGTGAGGCAGACATTAAGTAAGAATGCAGCAGAGAACTGAGAGTTCGCTGAGTCTTCAGGTTTTTCGCACATTTTTGATGGCCTTTTTTTCACAACTTTTTGTTGTTTTAAATATTCAGTTGGATAATCCTTATACTTGACAATCTTTCTACGTCATAATTGTCATGACAATAATGCTTTTTGTAGTATCGAAAGAGGTATTTTATCTCCTCTTCGAGAGCTTTCCAATGTCTACAAAGGGCTGCTTGCTTTAACTTGATGCAGTTCTACTGATTGATGGCATTGTAGCACTCTCTTTGCTTTTAATTTTCCATTATATGAAAAACCTACCACAATCAAAAATCACTTAGAAAAACTTCTTTAGATTCTTTGAACAATGCATTAATGTATTTTTTCTCCTCTTGATGATAACAAATTGATCTTTTTTTCTTGCATTCATTTAAGTAGACCTGTATTTCATCTATTGCTAAAATGGGTTTTTTTCTCATTTTTCTCCTGATAATTTCTTTTCAAAAAGAATTCTACAGCCTATTCTGGGTTCAGCAATACAACATGGAGAAAGAAGATGAGCATTTTATTTTTATAATTTAAATTAGTGTTAATAATTTTGTTTACAGTTGACACTGAGCATTGTAATGATTTTTCAATATACCTTTGACTTGGAGAATTTTGTTTTAACATTATATATCTCCCCCTAGCAGTATTTGATGACCTGCGTTTTTTGCTTTGATACATATTTGGAACAATATTTCCACCTGAAGCCAGACTTAGACAATTTTCTCCTTTCGTATTAAGAATAATACCTGTTGTGTCATTAGATATAAAACAACCATACAACGTCTTTGAATAACTGAGCAAGAAGAATTCTCTTCAGAAAGATTGAAAACATAGCCTTCCATTCATCACTTCTTCATAAGTGCCATTTTTGCATGTAAAATTTTTTTTGGGTAGCACATGATTCCAAAAATGTAATTGATGTGACCATTTTTTCCTGTATCAAAATGAAATAGTCTAAAATATTTCCAAACACCCTCTGTAGTTAAGCTGTCAACTTCTGAGCAAAACGAACAATATTGACAGATTACAGAACACAGAAGGATAATGATATGTTTATGTTATGGATGTTTGTTAAGGTGTCTCTTTGCAAGACATCTTTTTATAAGTACCAGAAATCCTGTAAAAAGTTGTTTATACGTAGAAAAATTATTAAGAGTTCAATAACATATTTCTTATTTCTTCATCTTGTATTGTAATTTTTTTTCAAAATGAATGTTTTTTATGCTTAGCATTTAATTTTTGTATATTGTATAGAAAAGTTGCATATTCTGCAGCTATATAAATATTCCTTACTTGACTTGCACCAATTTCGATGCACAAAACTCATTCTACAATTCAGTTAAGCAACTTATTGCCAAATTAGTTGTAATGCAATTGCTATTTTTCAGTTAACCTTTTTAGTGTAAACTACATATTTTTTTAATGTGTTTTGCCATGATTTTCATTTACTTATGTAAATATTCTATGTTTTCTTCTGATTTCTGTTTGTTGCTCTTATTCTGAATAAAGTCTCAGTCAAAACTTCATCAAATTGTTTGAAAATTATTTTGTATTTGTAGTAATTATAAATGTTTATTTTTAAAGTTATTTTAACAAACTTTGATTTCCTTTTACTCTATTTGCTATGCAAAAATTTAGACCCTTAATTAAATATAAAAAAAAAACTTTATTTGACTGATTTTACCGATTTAGACCTACAAATATATATTTCTTCTAAACAATCAAGTCTTATTAGGAAAATATTAATATATGATTTTCTGCATTTATTTTTATAAAGAAACTTTTTAAATTTTTGTTTCTATTTCTTTCTATATTTTTATCAATCGTGAAACTCTTAAAAAGTCTACTAAATGTGTTCTATGAACGTAAAATGCGCTAGGAAAACGATCTAGAAGCTTGAATGGCCATGAGCGAGACATCTGGAAGTTTCTTTTCCTGCCGAGCATATTCCTCGCCAGGCACCAGGTAGCGCTGCGGTCGTTGGTTAACATTACGTCTATGGAAGTGTCCCTCCTTCACGCTGTACATTCTTTGCACAAGTTATCGTCCACTACGGAGCATGTAGTCGAGTAAGAAGGAACAGCGAGGAGTGATTCTATTTTTAGCGACGGAGGGAGTTGGAGGCCGTGAAATGTTCCGACGGATGAAGGCTGTGTACGGTGAGTACAGTCAGAGTCGTTCAACTGTTGCGGAGTGGCGCAAAAGATTCCTTGTGGGGCGCGAGTTACTGGAAGATGATGCTCGTCCTGGACAGGTTAATCGTCTCATCACACCGGAATGATTGCGGAAGTGCATGATTTAGTCTTGAACAACCGCAGAGTAACCGTGGGCGAGATCCATCGGTTACTGGGTATTAGCGTGGGCACCACTCACATCATAATGCATCAACACTTGAAATTTCGAAAATTGTGCGCAGTGGGTTCCCCACCAACTGACCGCCGAACAGCGCAATAATCGAATGGCGCTGTCTTTGAGTCATCTGCAAAGTTATCATGAGGAGGAATACGGCTTTCTGTCGCATATTGTCACTGGTGACAAACATGGTGTCACCACTTTGAACCGGAAAGCAAGCAGTGGAAACATGCGACTTCACCACCTCCAAAGAAATCAAAGGCCGTGCACACCAGTTCTGGTAAGGTAATGATGTCCTTCTTTTTCGACCACAAGGGCTCACTGCTTGTCGAGTTCCTGGAACGGGGAACCACCATCAATTTCCAGCGTTATCAAGCCACTTTACAGAACCTTAAACGAGCCATCAAGTCGAAACGCCCAGGCATGTTGTCCAATGGCGTTATTCTCCTGCCTGATAATGCCCGCCCACACACAGCCAATGCGGTGAAGACGACATTGCAGCAGTTTCGGTGGGAAGCGCTGGAACATCCACCGCACAGTCCAGACCTTTCACCGTGTGACTTTCATGTTTTTGGACCTCTAAAACAAGCTATTCGCGGACATCGATTCACAACGGACGATGAAGTATGTGACTGGGTCCAGACCTTGATCCGACAGCAGCCTACTAGCTTCTTCAAAGATGGAATCGACTGGCTAGTGTCGTAATGGGATAAATGTGCCAACAGTTTTAGCGACTATTTTTGAGTATGTGTACTGTGTATAACTACATTTGCGAGTTAATAAAATAGTTACCGTTACTTTACACTAGTGACCGGGTTTCATTTGAATGCCCCTTATATATATATATATATATATATATATATACAAGAAATAACTATTAACTAATAAAAAAGATTTACCGTTTTCAAAATCTTGAGATGTGAAAATGATATGTTTGCGACAAAAATAAATTCCTAATTATTCCACGCTATATGCAGACTGTTTATTTGAAAATTTTAGAAAGATCAGTTTCTTTTCATCGAATATTGGGTGAGAGATAGCTTTCTTGAGGAATCTTTATTCTTTTACCCTTATCCGCATTCTTTTTGAGGAACTCCAATATCGGCCTCCACAGACATTAGTCTTCTCCTTGTAATTACAGATTCCCCTTCAGAAACCTTATCTTAGTCTTTGAGCCATTTTCTCAAAGAGTCTGCTGGAATAATGAGCATCCTTTCATGTGAACCCGCAGCCTTTAGTTTAGGACGCCATCAATATAAATACCGTGATTAGGAAATGGCTCGCATCATTTTAGTTATTTTTTCTTTCTTCCTCAAAGCATATAATATCACCATTTTACCAATTCTTTTTTCTGTGAGTTTAGGCTTTGATTCGAAAATTCAAATATTTAAAACTCTTACCGTTTAAGGAAAGTAGAGCCAGAATATTTGGAGTTTATCTATTAGACCTTAAATGTTGACATATGTCAGAAAATTTGGTTTGTTAACTGGTAATAAAGTTTTATAAACAAATGGAGAATGCAATAAATCCATGATATTTTTGAAAGATTTTCATGAGCGAAATAAATTAGCCATTCACTACAAATGAAGAGGGTAGCAAAACATTCTTTCAATTGTTCTAGATTACTTAACCCTTTTAGTCCGAATAATTTATCATTCATTCTGAAATTTCCGATGTGAAATGTACTCATTTTGGGCATAAGATGAAAGTTCATCAAGAAAAAATATTTTAATTTTTTTAACTGAAATTCAATGTGATTCCAATTAGCATCATTTCATTGGTAAAACCCAAATTTTTAAATAAATATTTATCAAAAACAGCTCAAATAAAATGCTTTAACGTATTTGAAAATAATAAGAACAAAATTTTACCTGTAATTTCATTTAAATTATGCTAAAATTGATTTCTATTTTTTTATATATTTCCTGAATGAAGTGAAGTTCAAAAAGCCAATTTTTCAATCGGTAGTGCAGACATATTTTGGTAAGAACAAAAAATATATTTGAAAAGGGGAAAATGCAAATAATTTAATGATGCCCATTCGTTATCAGAAGCAGGTTTAGATGCCTAACAAAATTATAAGAAATATCATGATTTAAAATAGCATCACTGGTACTGAATATGCTACATATAGCACGTTTCAAATGAAGTGAATATCACAATAATTTAATACAAGATAAACAAATGCTTACTAAAGAACAAGAATTTTCACGCCATTTTGTCTCTAAATCAAATAATACAATTCAACGATGCACAAATAAAATCGAAAACATATTTAGATAGGAAGCAATCTTCATGTTTTAAACTGTCTGCGAATGCCAGAAGCAAACTGGAAAGCACTTGAAGATTTTAATTATAATAACGGCTGCATTTACTATTTATTTATAATGACGCTTATCCGCTGAAAAAAACGATTTTGACAATGTGAAGCATTTGATTCTGGAAGACTTGAATATATTTTTTGTAAAAATATTTAATATTTATATCTTTGAAATCCTTGAGGAGCATTTATCTGTAACTTGAATTGAATAATAGGGCAGCTTACTGAAATTTTCATGCGTGGCAAAATCATTAACATTTTACAGACCAATTTATTTCCGTTGATTTTAAGCACGAACATCCAAGTTATTAAAATACATTATATTTATCTGGAAATTAAAATATTTTGTCTTAATGTTAATTATAAATCTTCTGGATCAAATTCAAAGAACATTTGTTCAAGTTGGAACCAAACATACGAACCTATGAGTTTCAAAAACCCTTGCGACAGTGATCTCCCCTAAACTTTCTCGTACACTTTCTAAGTGGACATTCGTCAAAATTTCAAGTTCGATTTTTTTTTGACGGTTACATTACTTTCTCTTTGCATACTTCGTATACGAAAAAGTAAAAAAACAAACAAACAAACCTGAAATCAAATATCTGTTCCCACGTTTAAAAAAAAATATTACTTTGAAGCAGGTGCGATAAAATAGGCAACGCACTGAATACTAAAGTGAAAATTCTTCTTTTTAGTTAAATTCCCAAGAAGACAATTTATACTAATGGCGTTTGAATAAAATTTTTAGTAGTGAATTTTAAAATAAAACTCGTATTTTTAGTGTTGCTAAGATGATTTATTGTTTATCATGCATGAGAAAATACATAATTTAAAGCACGAACTACTAATTATTTAGAATAGGATAATGCATAAATTTATATCTACGATGTTCTAGAAAAATAAAGTGAATAAATAAGCCACTTGGTCCAATTAACAAAATAATAGGACGCAAAAATAGGACTTAAAAATCTAAAAGAGAAGAGAAATGTGAGAGCTTGAGAGTGAAATACTAATTAAAACAGTGAGAAACTGCAACAGAAATATGCATTAACACACATATAAAGTGTTTGATGTACATTTATTCATTATGCACGTTTTAAAACTAATGGTATTACAGTAGAGAGTCGGGAACTCGAGAAATCCGCAATTTCCGATAATCTTAACATCTGTTTTTAAATTTCCTGACAAAAATTTATTAAAAACTGTTAATGATAATGCTTTGTTCTAATTTAAAAGAAACATTTGAATTCGTATTTAAGAATCAATAGAGTACCTCAATACGTAGAAACAGAATTTATTTTCTTTTGACGCAAGAAACTAAGCCTGCTAGCTGAATCGCCGTTAGCTCTTTCCGTACTCTTTACCCAAAGTAATACTTTACTGTATTTGGTATATTAAGAATATTTTTTTAGCTAATTTTACAGATAATCAGAATTTCCCGGAATCCAAACAGAGGTCCGGCCCAATGTGTTCCTATACCCGAGGTTCTACTGTAATTCTACGAATAACTTTTGATTTAAGAACTGTATAGTGAACGATATACAGGATTTTTATTTTAAAGCGAATAGTTTTTAGATGGAACCATGTAATAATACATATTAGCCATATTTAAAAAATAAAATCCAGTATTGCATACCAAAAGTAATAACTATTTTTATGCGTTTTTTTACTGTTTTAGTTTCTTTTTTAAGAACAGGTTCAAATATATGCACCGAGACGATTCCGGACATGTTTTGCCGTATTTCTAAAATTATTGCATGCGACAAACTTAGCACACAACGAAGAACAAAGAACGTGTTCATAAAACGGGATTTATTTTATTCGTTCAATCGAGTCTCCGTTCGGATCTTTTGGCATTTGAGCTTCCGGGCGTTCTTTTTCGGTAAAATCTAAATCATATAAATTCATATCGCTCCGCAGTTGTGTCGCAGAAATCCTCAAATTCTCATACATATTCAGAACAGAAAAGCGTATTTATGTGTTTGCATAAATTTCGGAGTTATCCATTATGCATTCGGCTCGGGGGTTGTGTTCCGTACATTGCATGAATCCGAGAGACATCCAAAGGCAGCCATAAAAAGACGGGGAGGTTTCTAGGAAGATAGTTTGCTTTTACGCACAAGGGGCAACATAAATAATTCCCATACAGTTGATGCTGGGAATGGGTGTTTGTGTTTTAGAAAGCGTGCCATTTGAAAAGCCACCATTGTGGAGAAGCACGCTGGGTAAAAACAAATCAAGGGAGTAAAAAGTTTTGGGTATCGCATATATATTTTGTTACATTTAAAAATTATAAACAAATCCAAAGCGTTACTGTTCCTCCAGAGAAAAACCTCTGATCCCTATCGGAGTTTTCTTCGTGATTCCATTATAGCTATGCAAAAGAATTTGCGATACTGAACCTATTGCTTCACAAACCACATCATCTCATCGGAGTGCTGAAAATTGATTTAACCCTCTGATTCTTAAGACAATTGGAACAAAGGGACCTCAAAATACGGGAACGCCCGAGTTACTCTTTCAAACATAAACAGAATTCACCACCCATCCACCCTCAAAAACCGCAATGACAGCTGGCCCTCTCCGAATTCTAAGAAAACCCCTGTATTCCCCAAACCCTTCTGGGCGAGCCACTCAAACGAAGAAAGTGTACGCTGCGGGTGTGAAATCTATCACACTTAACGGAAGGGGGTGGAAACGTCACTGGGATATTCGGACGGCAGCCGTCGTTTGTTTGTAAGGACGTTTGGGATGTTCCCGTATCGTAAGAGTTAAGTAGAGCGTGGCTTATGAAAAGATTTTCATCTAAATCCGATGATTGATGGGGTGACATCATTATTTGCTGTCATCATTTTTTCCGTTAATAAATAAAAGTTGCGTGAAAATCTTTTATTGTATTTAATCTATCAATTAATTTAAATGAATATGTATGACATAATCCATTTGAAATTTTAAAAGTTAAGATGAAGAATTTTTAACTGTTCAATTTGATCATTAACTTTTTAATAAGCACAAGTTTACCATTATAGACTAAGTGGTGTTTAATATACGATATCAACAAGCCTAAAATATTTCTATTTTTTGTCTGAAATGCTTTATTCAGCTTTTAATTCTGATGGCTAGAAGCAAAATCATATTCTTTCATGGGAATTCATGACCAAATTTTAACAAAAGTTGAAATTTGTGACTATAAACACATTGGAAGCTAATTATTGAATCTTGACGTATTGTTATATATATTAGAAATAATACGAATCGTATGATTAATGCTATAATTTGCAAGGTATTCAAAGCTATTAATCTCAGTCTTTAACTCTCTGAACACGGCTAGAGTGAGAATTCCATTGCCTCAAAACCTGGAGCGAATTTTCGCTCACAAAAACAGAATGGAATCGTCACATTCTGTAGAGAAATTTCAGGAGGTCGACACCTATGGTTGCCTGATCAATTACCAATAAAGAAAGGATCTGCATTTTTCCTAAAAAACTCACCCAGGTGCCCGAAACCGCCTGAGTCCGGCTTCTGTCGAACGGGCGGTTTCAGGCGGAATAGGGCTCATAGGGTTAATTTGATGATTTGAAGTCGAAAACTTCAGTGAAGCGGCGCCTAACCATTTTCGAAAGAGTTCTACGATTCACCAATAATATAATATTTGAACTCTATCTAGATTTAATTAATTTTAGGTAAACATGTTGTTGTTGATGATCCCCGAAGATCAGCAGAGCTATATCAGGTCCATGAGCCTGCGCACCCTAAAAAATCCAAAGTCAATAGAAGATTAGAAACAAGATCCCGAGGTAAACATAAATCGTAGATTAAATGGAATCAACACCTGAACTCGCAATTTTTGGATTACTAAACAGTTCCTGCCTGATCCAGAGCGTAATATGAGAGAACTGCTGCAATCTGTAAGACTTAAAACATGATAGCAAGGGAGGTTGCCTTTAAATCATGAAAAGGTAGAAATGTCATTTATGCTATTCACAATTATTATTTAGTGTCTTTATAATTTATAATGTAATAAATATTCACTCATTATATAATGACTTATTAATTAAATGGAATAATTTTATGCTTCAGTATTGTAGTGTATCATGAATAGTAAATGCTTTTTTTCATCAGGACACAATAGGATGTTGAAGCTAAAGGTAAGAAAGGATATTACTATTGTTCGGGAACGTCATGAGAACACTTTAGAATATTAGAGAATTAAGAAAATGGACATGAGCATGAAATGAGTTCCTAATTTCATCATAGAGAATAAAATAGAATATAATTATGGCATATTTAATAATAACAAAAACTATAAAAGATTCATAAAAGAAGACAT
>BGPR01047982.1:0-11661 GCA_013235015.1 Araneus ventricosus | reverse complement strand
TTTTCAAATCAAGTAACTGTCTCGGTGAAATTATACAGGGTGTTCATTAATTATTGTCGGGGTTTCCGTACCTCATAACTTTTGAATAAAAAATATTATGCAAAAACCGATTACGTATTTGTAAATTACAACTCAAAGAATTTTATTAATGATATGAAAGTGTAAAACTTGCACAATTTGCACTTTGTAGGCATTCAGCTGAAGGCGATTATGTGTTCGTAAATTACAACTCAAAGAATTTTATTAATGATATGAAAGTGTAAAACTTGCACAATTTGCACTTTGTAGGCTTTCAGATGAAGGCGGTTATGGAGAACGTTCCATATCGTCGTATGCGGCATATGCAACTGCACAGCTGCTTGTCTCGTTGATTTTTGTGGACTGCGAGTCTCCAGCTCCCTTTCGGTGTAGAACGCTACCAGTTTCCTGAAATTGTGTTAACCAGCGTCTGATAGAATTATCCGAAGGAGGATCTTTCTTGTACGTGGTCCTGAAGTCACGTTGAGTAGTTATGACTGATTTCGTTTCGAAAAACCACAATACACACATTGCTTTTTCTTGCACGGTCGCCATTTTTATTTATGACGTCATAATTACCCAGACTGCAAATGCTCTAAGATCGCATTAATGCCACGTAAAATTCTTTGAGTTGTAATTTACGAATACGCAATCGGTTTTTGCGTAATATTTTTTATTCGAAAGTTACGAGGTACGGAAACCCCGACAATAATTAATGAACACCCTGTACATTGTATGTGAAGAGAGATGCGTGGCTAGAGGTCATGCAGAACATTTAAGGGAATATGAAGCTATTCCTCCTGTGGAGCATTCTAATATTAAGAAATCGTGAATGGAGACGGAATGCGTGTATCAAGTGTAAACTAAATATCCTCCCATATGTCAATGTTAAAATCCGAGTTTTTGAGGGGTTGGAGATGGCCTGTTCTATCGCCATGTTCTTTTAAGTGGACATACGACTGTTAAACCTCGGAAATTTTCGATTTCATTAAAAATATATATTATTCCCCGGTCTTTTCTGAACAATTTAAAACAATTCCCATAATTATGTAAGTTATGAAGGAAAATGTATCAGCTATTCAACGTGAACATTGAAAATGGCCATATCTTTAAAGCGCTGTATCTCAAAATGTGTTTTTTTTTTATATTGCGTGCACAATATCTCATGAAATATTGAATATTTTTACATAACATTTTTACTGAATATGTATTGTGCTATTTCCTACAAATTGAACCACAATTTTTGTACATATTTTCTCCAAAGAAGTTTTTTTTGGAGGGGGGTGAGAAAATTTGAAATGTTAGCTATTTTTAACGTTTTATTTTAAATTGGTATATAAAATAGAAATTAGTTTTAAATATTAAGAAGTTGTGGTTCAGTTTCTTAAACAGACTGTTTGTATTACTTAGATACCCAAAATATTGTGTTTAGACTAATATTTTATTCGTAATCATGCGTGCAAGGTGACCATCTCATTTTTTCTCCAAAAATTATACTCGCATTTATTTCTCTAAAATAAATACATACCAATATAAAGGTTTCAAAATGTGTGTACTATAAGAGAATGAAGAGATGTTTTTCTAGAAAAAACGGAGTTTGTGAATTGCATTGTTTCAGAGATATAATGTACCGAATTTGACAGTTTTCACCCCATTTTTTCGAGGTTTAAGAGTCCCATGCCCCCTTAACCATGTTTGAACATCTAGCAGTATGGGTGGGAGCGTCGTCTACTTGATAAAGCTTTCTCTGTCCAGGAAATAAAGTCTAGATTTAAAAAAATTGGAATCTCGCAGAATGCCCCATTAGTGGCCGGCTTTCATGTTTCCATGAAGACTGCGTGAAGCTATCGCACCCTGTATAAACAGGGTATCTCCAGTCAAGAGTAAACGTTTCCTTGGCGTTCTCCAAACATGAAAGTGCTCGGTATTCAAAATAGGATGTTTGCTTATCCATCGGAGTAGTTGTCACTGCTGTGGAACTCGGCGTCGGTGTGTTCTGCACCACTGGCGCTCCTTAACCTTTTCCGGCACAGTGGTCGCAAAAGAGGACACCAACTTTAAAATTTTCTTAGAAAAATCCGTTTCCAATTTGAAACTTGGAAAATTGCAGAAAAAGGCAGCTGATAGTTCTCCTTTTAGAATGTAGATGGCAGCACAATGAAATTTCGCTTTCATTTCGGAAAAATTAGATTTAAAATGCCCAAATTTCTTAACTCGGACATAGGAATTCTTTTGAGTTCTTGATCTTTACAATTTTAGCAAATTTACTCGACAACTTTCCTCCAATATTTTTTAAGTTTTAATTTATGATTTTGTGTAAGATTTAACATTAATTTTTGAGCGTATCAAGATGGCTGTGTCCATCTGAGTCCTCATATGAGGGAGTGTCTCCAAAAAGGGACAACGACCCCTCCTCAGAAAGAGGTGTTTATTCTTGTAAATTCTATGTCTAAACAATAAACTAAGCCCATTCATGATGTTTTTCATCATATTTAAAAAAAATTAATGCCTTGTGCCGGAAAGGGTTAACAGCAGTAGGAGGAAATGTCACTAATGGTTTAAGGAAACATACGACTCTTAAGCCTCGAAAAAATGAGGGGGAAACTGTCAAATTGGATACATTATATCTCTGAAACAATGCAATTCATACTCGCTTTTTTTCTCCTAGAAAAATATCTGTTCTTTCTCTTATGGTACACACATTTTCAAACCCTAATATTGGTATGTATTTGAGAGAGTAATAATATGGGCATAATATTTGGAGAAAAAATGAGATACCACCTTGCGCGCATGATTACGGATAAAATATTGGTCTAAACACAATATTCTGAGTATATAAGTAATCCAAACAGTCTGTTTAAGAAACTGAACCTCAATTTATTAATTTTTAATTTCTATTTTATATGCCAATTTAAAATAAAATGTTAAAAATAGTTAAAATTTCAACTTTTCTAATCCCCCAAAAAGACTTCTTTGGAGAAAATATATACAAAAATTGTGGTTCAATTTTCACAATACATGTTCAGTAAAAATTTTGTGTAAAAAAATATTCAATAGTTCTTGAGATAGTGTGCGCGCAAAATAAACACATTTTGAAGTATAGCGCTTTAAAGATATGGCCATTTTCAATGTTTACGTTAAACAGCTGATGCATTTTTCTTCATAATTTCCATAATTATGAGAATTCTTTACCGCGGATTGTTTTAAATTGTTCAGAAAAGACTGGGAAATAATATATATTTTTTTCCTAAAATCGAAAATTTTCTAGGTTTAACAGTCGTATGTCCCCTTAATAATTTGAACTGTCCCATAAACGTTCGCAACATAGATTTCCTTTTCAATAGTTTCGGTCGAAACGACCATTTCGAATGCTGACTAGCGATTGCTTGCGTATTCGTACCATTATGCCTTTCGACACCCATCTGACCTAATTAATCTGCCTAATAAGACTTGCGTTTTGTCCACTGCTGAGCGTTGAAGACTTCGTCTTACTGTATTTCATGTTCCATGACATAGTTGCTGATACCCCCCCCCCCCTTGCAAACCCGCAGGTTTACCTTCAACAAAACTCCAGCCAAAAGCGTTCCAAAATTCTATTAGAAGTCTGTCTGGTCTCGTATAGTAGCATCTCGTCTGTTAGAAAATGCGATGGGCTCAGGCAACTCCTACGACAGCTATTGAGAGGTTGACACCTCCCCTTTCACGGCCACGTCCATTCTGGTGACGTTTTCTTCCCCGAATAATGTCTGTACTATGGGTACTTATTTTTTAACAGTTATTTGGAGTTTTTTGTGCCCCTTCTGTATGTATTGTTACAAAAATCGTTCTGTGGGTGTATGTTGTAAACAGTCCAACACGCAGGATAATGGAGAATGAAGGTTTATTCAAAAATGTGCAGGAAGACACCTAGCACCGGTAACAGGAAACAATAGATCTTGCACTGTTTAGCAACGTAAACAGAGAACAATTCACAGGTAATAACAGTTCAGCACTCTGATAATTAACAACACAAACAGTCAGCAAATCACTAGTAACGACAATAACGGTACTTTCAATAGCGCTCAGCTCACCGGCTTCCTAGCTCGCACTGCAAACGAAACTCCCAAGTCCGTTCCAGTGGATCAACACACTTCTCTGATCCAAGTGCGGGCCTTATATACTCTCTCCGACAGGCCGTGACGTCACATGGAGTTTTCTCGTACATTCGAGCGTACTTTCTTTCCTAATAGAGATATCGAGAAAAGGGTCGCATTTTCTGGAATCATCGATTTGTCGCCAAAATGGTCGCCAAGGTCGGGGGTCCCGGAATGGCCGCTGCCCGTCACTCCATGCTTACCCCTGTAAAATTCCCTCCCCAACTACAAGACTAGCGAGGCAGGAAAGCGACATTACATATTTGTTACAGTATGAACTGAATAAAATTTTAAGTTTCAATAATCGACATTATGTGAAAGCAAAACTCTGTTTTAAAATACAAGTTAAATAAACTTCACTGAGTTCTTTCTGTAACCAAAAGGCGTGTATAAGCACTTATGCCGACATGCGTCACTCGCCATTTCATGTAAGGTTCACAAGTAAAAGTTATTTCCCAGTAGCCTATGCTTTAGATTTAAATATTAGTATTAGTTTACCAAATCATTGAAAAAAAATCTCTCAATTTCAGATTATCAACTTGAAGCTTAATCTCGTTTCAGCTTCAAACTTTACCAAAATTTTAGTTCCTCTAAAAAACGAGACGGCTATCTTGATGCATGATTACATACAAATTTTATTGAAAAAGAGGTTTATCTTTCTGTAAAGATCCCTCTTAAATGTGTGTTTTATAAATTTCAAATTAATATTTTTTCTTCGTTTTTCAATAAAAAATATCAACGAACTGAATTTTGAAGATTGTTGGGATTTTTAAATCTTGGATTATTATGGTAAGCTATGATCAAATTCAAAACTGTATTATGGCATACCACACAAAGACGACATCGTCAATTCATAATACTATGGTCCTAGAATAAATAAGACGTAAATATTTTCTATTCATTTAATAAAATCTGATTTCAGATTTATCAGAAAACATCAAAGCATTTCATTAATTTTTCTTAACCAATTCACAGTGCAACAATCTGCATATGTTGCTTATTTTTGTGTCATCTTTTTAGGACTCCAGAAAAGGAACAAAACTAAAAACCAAAGATATGGGTTCGAACTGTTGTAATAAAGAAATTTCCTTACGCTTGGTATTGTCAGATTTTGAGAACTGTTTTGAATAAATCACTTGTCTCCTGAATGATAAAAAAATTATGAAAAATATAATTAAAAGCTAATTTACAATTCTGAAGTAATTTTAGAGTTTATATTTTTTTTAAATCCTTTCATATTCAGGACGTTTAAGAGGAATACTCTAAAAAATTGCGGTTTTTTAGTAGTTATAGTTTCTAAATAATCTTATAATTATTTTCTGTTTTATATTTCAGAAACATGTTTCCTCCTAACATTATGGAAGCTTGCTTAAAGCAGGTAAATATAACAGACCATTTCACATTATTTTCTTAAATTGGTTGACTAATAATTACTCTACATTTCAGATGTATATTAGGAAAATTTTTAATGTGAATGCTTCCTTTTGTTGCGGCTTTCGATTATTTATAAAATGTTGCTGATTGTGTTATTAAAGCTGTAATGTTGTAAAGGAACTGATGTAAGGAGGGTCCAGCTTCCTTCAAAAGTTATAATGAAATGGAAGATATTTCATCCATCAGATGAACATTAAAACATTTTCGATTTTTACGATGTAGTTTTAAATACTCTTTTGAATATTTATTCTTAACTCCCAAAAGTTTGTAAAGCAGCAGAAATTCATACTCTGTATCACTTTTTATTGAATTCGCACAATAGAGTTCAGGAAACTGAAACTTCCAGATGGGAATCTCGTGGGAAAATATGGAAGTCAAATTTAAAGATTTCCTTCTCCTTAGTGGAATAAATTAGAAAACAGTTTAAAAACCCACGATCTCCTATTAAACTCTTCGTCGGCCATAACAGCAAATTAAGATGAGAAATTTACTGAGTTTCGCTAAATCTCAAGTAGATTAATAGAAAGAATTAAATTCTATTTCTGTAGAACTAACCAGGAATGGCGCTAGTATGCCAGACGCGGGCGAGGGATTTATAGCCCTTCCGGGGGCACGGTCTCCCCGACAGGAGGATATGACCTGCTGTAGGGGGAACGAATGTAATGAAATTGGTCTCAAATTTTCGCCAGATTATTATTTAATCAACTACGGTTGAATACCCAGTACAAAAATTTTCCCCGATGGGGGGCACAGCATGCCCGACGGGGGGGGGGCAGGCGCCACCCCTGTAACTAAGACTTTTCAGAGCAACTGTCCTTTCATCGAAGATATACTTCGGTTAGCAATCCTTTTAAACTTCAGAAGCTATTCTGTTATGAGGGTGTGCTGTGATGCAAAACTTTAAAATGTACCAACTGTACTTTTTGTCTAATCTCTTAAGAGAAAGACGCGCGGAAAAAGCGAAAATTTCCTTTCTAATATCTATTGAATACTCTTTCTAATAAATTCTGCCTCATAGTTTTACTCTTCTTGGTCAACCTCTTCAGCAGTAGAGACCGATAAATTTTCATCTGTATATTATTTTCAGAATTGGTGAGCCTTGTTCACTCTTCATCGGTAAGAATGGGAACAATTATAGTCACATGGACATTTTTAACCAATTGGAGAATTAGTTTCATGTTTTTCATAAGTACAGAAACTCTTTTTGACTCGTGTCTATTTATAACTAGCAGTACGCGCATGGCGTTGCCCGTGGAATCACGACTTCAAAAAAATGCCCATAATGACGCTAAAAAGTTTTGAATACAAAATCAAAACAAAATACACACATTATTGATTTTTTGACAATGACGCGAATGGAATGACGTCACCGAAAGGAATCGGATTGTAGAAATGCATGCTGGGAATCAAAGCATATTACGTCACCTCCTGCAAGAAAGGTCGCCACCAGTCAATGAAATTGTAACAATGCATTCTGGGATCGTCCGGGGAAACTCGCTGTCAAATCTCTCCACCAAAAAAACTGTTTGAACTGATCAGGGAAAAATTTAATTAAAAAAAACGGAATAAGATATTTTAACCATTCTTATTTTAAATCCGACATAAACGTTCCAGTTATAAGCTGAAAAAATAAAAATTATATAGTTGTTAGAACGTCAGATGCGAGAATTTGAAGAAATCCGTATCGAAAATTACCATAAAAGTGACTATTATTTAAAAACTTCTCAAAATTCAGTAAATTATGTTAAAAAATTCAAAACAAACTTCATTAGAACAAAAATTGTTTGTTCTATCCGAAGGTGCATTGATTGTGTTTCAACTATCATTAGAAAATATACTATAGCCGTAAGCGTCCCGAAAATGACTCCAAACAACACACAACATTAAATAAAAAATTCTCTAGATGAAATTTTAAAATTCCGGCTTCGAGGTGCATTGAGTCACCTTTACGACTACTTGTGTGCCAAATTTCATGGTTGTAAGTGCTATAGTTCCGTCTGGGCATCGCAAGCACACGCACATTGCCATTTATAAGTATAGATATAATATAATCTCTCTCAATCAACAGCAAAGGGACTTCGCCGAAGCCGAAAGAAAGATTTTCCCCGATAAATGAATATACGTTTCTATAACATGCATGTCCTTGTTTTCCGATTCCATCTGTAGACGCTGCGACATCCGTTGGTCATGTTTATCGATCTATCGGCCACAATTAAATATCAAAATTTTACCTGTTATTTAAAAAATAAAACACATAATACGCGGTATTTTATACCTTAGAATAAATTAAAGAAACATCTTAAAATCACCATACATCATCGCATGCAAATTGCACATTTCTTAATGTGATGACATGTAACCTCAAATACGTGCCTGCTTACAAGACTGTCGCTGGAGTTTAAGTATTCGCTGCGAATACTGTGAAGCTCCATAACATCTTTGTTCTTGTCATAGAAGAAAATTTTGTGGCAAATTCTATTAAAGTTGGCAATCGTCATCCAGAAAGTGTGACGGGAACAGAACTATATTTGAAGAGCAAACATTCAAACCGTGTTTTCTCCAAAAAAAGAAAAAATGAGTTAGTGATTTTTCTTTGAACTCAACATTAAATAGTACAACTGTATACTATTATTTTCAACTGAAACAAGTTTTATCCCATTATAAACCTACTTAGAAAATTGAGGTTTCAATCAAAAAGTATTACCTGCAGAGCTTGTTTACTGTTTCCTGAAAAATTGTATCTGAAGGAGAAAGCATGGTTTGAATGTTTGCTCCTCATTTATACTGCCACGCCTGTACCTCCGATTCACTAATCCATTGCATATTTTTTATCGCATAGGCCTAAATTGCAAATTGAGTTTATGCCTTCGAAATTGCAGTTATTTTCATATTGCTGGTGAATTGGGTGTCGGTTATAGAAGATTTTACTGTGAATAAAATCTAAACTGGAACAACTTCTCATTACTGTTGATTTCAAATTCCAACTTATTCAGCAATGATTAAAATACAATATAATTTTTCATTCACTTCTAGCATCTGTGAAGTCGTATTTAACCTCATCAGACCCAAGACTAAATTTGAATTTTAACGAAACTCCATTTTTTAAATGACTGTAAAAAAATCCAAACACGTTTCAGCTGATAAATGACTTCTGATAATTTTTTTCCATTTGTTGACAAGATCTAAAACCAATTCCGATAAATCTAGAAGCATTTATATTAACGTAGCGAAAGTTTGAAAAAATGCTGTAGGTGTTTTTCAGTGTCTCCTACAGGACGACGCTGGGTCTGAGGAGATCAAGATTTATAAATTATTTTTAAATATTTCTTCTACTCAGCTAACTAATTGATTTATTTTTCCTGTCTGTGCGTAGGCCGCGGTGGCCTAGTGGTAAGATCTCGGCTTTGGGGCCGGAGGGTTCCAGGTTCGAGACCCGATTCCACTGAAGATCCGCCGTGTATGGGGCCTGTTGCACGCTAAATCATACGTAGTGGTCAAACGTCCTCCCGTTGGTGTGGCGTGGAAGTTTGGAGAGAGGGGTGCCAGCTCAGGTGTCGTCCTCGTCATCTGACCGAGGTTCAAAATTACGAGGTCCGTCCCAAAATAGCCCTCGTGTTGCTTCCAAAACGGGACGTTAATATAACTAAACTAAACTAAACTAACTAACCTGTCTGTGCGTACTTTCTATTATTGAGCAATAAAATGAATTACATTCATATTGTCACTCGTGAGAGCAGTGTTTATATGTATTAACATTTCATAGTTTTCAAATGATTCATTTAATAATTAATTTTAATTTAATAAGTAATTTTAATTTGTTTCTTAATGATGCATAATTTTTTTTAGTATTCAACTATTCTGAAGCGGCCAAAAAATTACAACGAGTCTGACAACGCGACAGGTAAGTTTTAAGACAATTATCTTACTTTTTATAGCGACTTAATGAAATGAGAATGATTGTTAGCAGGGTGTAAAACTTGAAACATTTACAAAATATTTTTGAATAATTTCGCGTGGATAACTTAACACAGTATCATTTAGATAAAAGGGGCGTAGGTTGCTAGGCGACAAATAATGTTCGAGCGAGAGGTTCACTAGTTCGAGTCTGATATCTGCTCAGGATTCTCCAAATATATGGATTTAATTAACTTTTTGTTCAATTTCGTCACCTTAAAGCATTTTTACGCATTTTTACACCATCTGGGATGCCTCGTTACTCATATGAGATAAACACGTTACTCGCCCGAAATAATCTTCCGAGATTTCTTCTAGTTCCTTTAAAACCGGGACCTTTTGGAGGAAGCGACATGAATTGGACTCTCCCAACCTGGGTGGTCATTTACCACCCCACCCCTTGCTTATAACCTTTCCTTAAGGCGCACGGAAATGGGCTGTGGTTGGCAAGAATAATTGGATCCCCCTACCATGCTTATCTCCTAAGCGATCTCAGAACCTCACCTCCCCTCAAAAGAAGCCAACCGTCTCAGACCGGCCTTTGTCATGATAACTGTGATTTGTGTGTATCGTGTTGACTGTGGTTTTAACTGTGTATTGTATATAGTATTCCTGTTGTACAGTTGACGTACTTGTGTTGCTGATGTGTCTGCTCAGATCATGAAAAATAAACTAATATCAAATGGAACTAATTATGCTTCTTGCTTGGTAGTGTTCTGAAGAGCACTTTACATACACCAGCAATGATGTGGTGTCAGGAAGATTTACGATGAAATTGGATTTCTATCGAATGTAATCCACGTTCTTGAATCACGTGCATGATGGATGCGTTCAGACCACCTGTGTTGGAAATTCAAATGAAATTGTTCAGTCACTGAATGAAACTCATCTCATTGGTTAATTTTCATGACGTAGCCGAAGTTACGGCACTAGTCGAAGTTGATTGGTTGTTACAATCTATATATTTTGTTCATTTGTGTTTTTAAGACAGCAGTCGAATGGATGGCTGTCAGTGAGTGTGTAAGCTGCAAGACAGCAGCATGTCTTTTTTTAAGTAAACTGGATTAAAGCTATTTTGTATTTTAAACTGCCTGGTATCTGCGTTACTCAGCAATTTACACTCGCGACATGCCAACAACCTGTTCCTTTGAAGTTCTCCATTGGAAATGTGAAAGAAAAGTGGCGAAAATGGAGACAGCAACTGGAAAATTATCTGCTCGCCACGGAAAAAAGATGAACGTGCGGATAAAATAAAAATCGCGATCCTTCTAAATCTGCTTGGAAGCGAAGGACTACAAATATTCAACACGAGTACGTCAACTATACAACAGGAATACTATATACAATACACAGTTAACACGATACACACAACATCACAATTACAGTTATCATGACAGTCTTCTTCGCTGTTAAAGGGAAATTTTTAGACCACCTGTCTCGGTGTCGGAGGGTTAAAATGTTGAACACCAAAGCGTGAATTCATTTAAAATTATCCTTATGTGTATTTGTTTCCTCCAGACCTGCGCGAATGGGATATCGGCGGCCGTATGGAAGGCAGTACCAACATCCTAGGGTTGGTCGTCTTTTCCGTTGTCCTGGGTATCACTCTGGGAGAAATGAAGGCGAAAGGCAAGCCTCTGCTGAACGTCTTCGTAAGCCTTAGCGACGCTATCATGAAGATCACCAAATTGGTCATATGGTAAGTGAAGCTATACTATATCTGGTTACAACAAGAGTGCGCGTTTTCTGTGGATTATATTTTTCATACCGAGAGACCGTAAAGATCATTTTGGCTGGCAAAACATCGAAGTAAATTGCACTTAAAATTTCTTGCCTTTCTGTACTTGTTGCATATTTGGGTTTACATTTATTATTTAATTTGTATATTTATTATATATCGATATTTATATCGATACACATTTGTATCATTCATGATCTTATGGAACATAGAATGGCAACAGAGAGTTCAGCGTGGATGTAGCTGAGATGCTGTAAATATAAGATCAACTTAATAAAGTGATGTTGTTTAATTATGTGGAATGCTACTCATATAAAACTTGAAAATACAACAGTACTTATATCCGCGATATTGGCGTTCAAGACTTTACCTTTCTTCGAGTAA
>BGPR01047981.1:0-11661 GCA_013235015.1 Araneus ventricosus | reverse complement strand
AAAAAATGTAAAATGAAGACGGAAAATCAATCAAGAATTAAGAGAGAAACAGACCCCAGTTGCAGAAAATTTTGCCTCTCCTCAGGATATGAAATTAACGTAATGAGCAACGCGAAGCAGTAGAAAAGCAACCCTTTTTCCGCTTGAAATTGAATTTATTTGAGCTGCACTCCGGAGCAGCTCACAATTGGCGCGACTTCCTCATTTGGCTTTTTCTTAGTAGTTCCGTCGTTCCATTGTTCAAGTTGGACCAAATCCCATGTCTTATGTGATAGAAGATGGAGATGGTACAGACGCAATGGAATTCGTGAGGACACCTCAGTACCGACTAGTGTGACCCATGCAAGGAATATGGAAGATTTGTGTCCTAATGCTAGTAATGAAGACCCTCACCAGATAGATGGGACTGATGCCTAGGTAAGTGGAGATTCGAGTACACAACCTGTGGTGAGGAGGTCCACAAGGACAATCAATAGTTATAAGAGACTATTATTGATAAACATTAGATATTGAGCTTTCTATGTTGGTGTAAAAAATCTAAATATTGAGCTTTTATATTAAAGTAAAACATTTCATGCCTGTTTTAACTTTTAAAAAGAAAATTATATACTGTATCTTTATTTTTAAAAGAATGGCATGTGATGTATTTGATGATGTAACCCATCAATAGATGGTGCTACTGAGTTGTGTAAATAAATACAGTGACCGCCAACTCACAGGTCAAATCAGATCACGCACTAAGACAAAGCCTGTGTCAAGTCTCTTGTTTAATTAATCCTTTTACATCTAAGTTACTTATCTTTATTTGTTATAATTTGCCTAACGAGGACATAACACAAACATAGAAAATAAGGCAAAAAATGGAATCTTCATCTTCTGCATTAAGTCCTTCAAATAGAATTACAACTAAAGAAAAAAAAATTACCAGCAGGCATAATCATCTGTGAAAAATTAATGTTTAAAAGTATGATTATTCAAGTTTTAAACAACTACAATATTTAAATTTGATTTGCTTATTGAGTTTTCAAAACGACACAGACCAGGGATTTTTAAATTGCTAACAATGATCACTATCCTTAAAATTCAATAATATGCATTAAATGGTTAACTTTCAGTTCAATGTTCTTACACAATCAGGCCATTATATAGATGGTCCACTCTCTTAATGTCTCCCATTTTAGAGTGTGGACAACACACAAGTCTCTCCGATAAATAAAAGAAATTAAGCATTTTAAAATAATGCAAAATTCATAAAGTGTATGGACACATAAATGGCTATTACTGTGGCTGGTGCTTTCTTTTTTAATGATCCTGATCTCTGTGTGTACAGATTCTTTTGTATTTATGTCCAATTTGATCTTTATATTTGCCATACATTGCACTTGAATTTTTGAAATAGAAAGGGAAGAAATAACATTAAATAATATTTATGATACCACCTCTTAATCTACTTTTCATGACAACAGAATATCTATATATCATTCCTACAAATGGTGAAAAATCCTAGATAAGGAACTTTTGAAAAATGTATTTCTCCTAATTGGATAGGTATACTATTACTCAATAACAACCATGATTATAGTTTAAGAATATAGATGAAGTTCTAAAAAAAATGTCATTCATGAATGGGCAGTTGAAAAAACATAATAAGCATCAGTAATTAATACATTTATTAATATAGACTAAAAGTGTTAATTTACAGGAAAAAGTTCAGTAAAATTTAGAGATAATTCTTCATAAACCTACTATGCCAAAGATAACCAAAAAATATCTCAAGATTTGTCAATTTACTTCTGTTTCATCTTTAAATGTAACAACTGAATTAAGGTAATGATCTTGAAAAGTCATATATTCATATCAGCAGAAAGATAGTGTACAGTAATATATATCTTTTGCCACTTTTGAATACCTTACTAAAAATGATTATTTTAATCCAAAGATAGCTATTCTAAGAATAGAGCAATTCATGTTTATAAAGTTTTGTTATGCGAAAGTCCCATTTTGGAGCAACATGAGGGCCATTTTGGAACAGTCCTCATAATTTTGAGCTATGGTCAGATGATGAGGACAGCACCTGAGTAACACCCACTCCAAACTTCGACACCCTCTGTCCTATTACCAGGCTTTACATCCACATGGGTAGGCCGGGCATAGAGGATGTTATGCACCACACCAGCAGGAGGATGTTTGACCCACTAAATATGATTTAACATGCAACAGACCCAAAACACAGTGGATCTTCAGAGGAATCTGGTTTTGAACCTGGAACCTTGAGGCTCCAAGATGAGACCTTACCATTAAGCTACCCATGTTTATAAAGAGTCATTTGTTTATAATATCAATATTTATATTCAATAGATGTTCATTAGTGAGATATTAAAGTTAGAACAAATGAAATAAAAATTTTCAGGAATAAAATAAAACATTTTTGAATTTTCCCTCTTAAATTTTATAGCATAAAGGAGAATTACAGAGCAGTATTTCTAAAAACAAATCTTATATAGAAATATAAATTTATAAATTGAATAATATTTAAAAATACATTAATATTTTAAAAGTTTATAAATGAGATATGAATTATAACTTAAGAAAAAAAAAATATTTTGGTTGAACTTAAAAACACGATACAGTCCTGTTGCCGATTTGTAAAACTTTTGCTAACTGTTCAGTCTAGTATATAGATTATATATTCATTGTCAGAAGTTAGCCAGTATTAATTGATGCCATTACAAAAAAATGTTATTATGCTTTGTGTTACAATGTAAAATTCAGAGCAGTTCTGAAAATGAATGAATACAAATGATTCTTTAAATTCATTTTTAAGATGGAAATACCTTGTTAGTGCAGTATGGAGCATGTCTTTATAATAATCAACCACTTATAATCTTAAGAAAGCATTGCTTCAAAGGAATGAAGCTTCCTTTCAAGAAGCAAATGCAGTTTCTGATAAACATAACGATGCATGGCGACAAAATGGAATTTTATTTAGAATTTAACAAACCTTCATCAACATCAGTAGAAGCCAATCCGATATCTCCTGCATAAAGTTTTTACTTTCTAATGAGTGCATGAATGCCTTTTTGAATAACATTTAAAGATACCCTGTAACATTAGTTAAATGGACTATGTTTTATTTCATGTAAAACTAAAATTTTTTTAAAAAATGAGACAATTCTTTGGCACACAATTAGACACAAATGTTTCACTTTTACATGAATCAATAAATGCATATTTTGTCTTGAAAAAAAACCCCTATATTGGATATTTTGCAAACAAGGTTTCTCTTCTGTATATGTGAGCAAAGGCATTTTAAATTGCATTTTGAAGCAAAGGCTTTCCTATGTACATCTTATGCATTAGGTTTTCACTTTTGTAAATTTATCATCATTTGCATGAATTAGGACATGTCTTCTTAAATTACTGCTTTTAGAAAATGTTTTGTTACATATTTTACAAATAGAAGGCTTATGAGTAAGAAAATGTTTCTGTGATTCACCTATCTGAGAAAATGCTTTATTACAGACATTACAAGCAAAAGGTTTTTCTTTTGTATGAATAAGTAAATGATTCTTTAAAGAAAATTTTTGAATAAATGATTTGTTGCATATTTCACATATATAAGGTTTTTCTTTCGTATGAATAAGTAAATGCTTTTTTAAAATACGTGCTTGAGTAAATGCCTTGTTACATATTTCACATATATATGGTCTTTCCTTCATATGAGTACATAAATGATCTGTTAAATGACCTCTTTGAGTAAATGCTTTGTTACATATTTCACAAATATGAGGTTTCTCTTTTGTATGAGTATGTAAATGATCCTTTAAATGACCATTATGAGCAAAAGCTCTGTTGCATATCTCACAAACATGAGGTTTCTCTTTTGTATGTGAACGCAAATGATTTCTTAAACAAAATTTATAAGCAAATGCTTTCTTACATATTTCACAAACATGAGATTTCTCATTTGTATGTAGAATGGAATGCCTCTTTAAATAATTCTTATGAGCAAATGCTCTGTTGCATACTTTACACACATATGATTTCTCTTTTGTATGAATAAGGAAATGTTTCTTTAAATGATTTTTTAGAAGAAATGATTCATTACATGTTTCACAAACATACGGTTTGTCTTTGGTATGATTAAATAAGTGTTCATCCAAATCAGTCTTTTTAACAAATCCTTTATAACATATTTCACAACTGTAGGGTTTTTCTTTTGTATGAGTAAATAAATGATTTTTTAAAGTACCCTTATGTTTGAATGATCCATGGCATATTTCACAAACATAAGGCTTTTCTTTTGTATGTGAAATTAAATGACTTTTTAAGGAATCCTTTAATGCAAATCCTTTGTTACACACTTCACAAACATAGGGCTTTTCTGTGGTATGAGTCAACAAATGTATCATTAAATTATTCCTAACAGTATATCCTTTGTTACATATTTCGCAAACATGAGGTTTCACTTCTGCATGAACAAATAAATGCATTTTTAATGAGGACTTGTAGTTAATGTCTTGTCGCGTATTTCACAGACTTGACGCTTTGCTTTCCAATAAGTAACTGAATGCTCTTTTAAACGATAATTACTAGAAAATTCTTTGCTGCACATATAAGTTTTTTCCTTTGAATTAAGTCATAAAGCTGTTTCGAAAGACGCATAAACACGTAAGCTGAGATACAACCACGTCTTCTGGACGACGATTGGCAATTTGTTTACATTTCTTCACCCAGTCATGCCACTCTACTGCTAATTGTCGCACTTCTCCTTCAGGTTGACTGTGCGCATTCGGTATGCGCAAAATGGAGATATGAAAAAAGACGTACGTTCTTTTTCTTTCTCACAAAGCGGAATCGTTGAACCGAAACAATTTTGGATAATATATTTAAGTTCTAATAAATAATGCATAATGAATAAATAAATAATATGAATTGTCGAATCTTGAAAATAAATATATAACATTCTTTGTCAATAATTTTAAAATAATAATTTTAATAAAGTTACATAAAACTTAAATTGAGAAGTGATAAGTTTATTTCTTTTCCGATTGGATACATTGTAAAGCAGTTATCTTCTCGAGTGAATTAATGGCTTTAAAGAGTTATTGAATCATGATCACCAGAGGTGTAGTCGCAAAATAAGCAGTGCCGGGACGCATATAAGCAAACTGTACTTGAGTAGAACCATAGGAGATAACGCGCGCTTGTCATTGGCTGCACTTTCCCCCGTGATTACTTTGAAGCGCTTTTACGAATCGAAACCGAAATAAACGCCATCTTCTCAAAATGGATTCGCACTCGAGAAAAGTGCGTATGAAAATTAAAAATGAAGACTTGCCTGTTGAGTTCCAGAATGTTATTGTTGAAAATTCTGATTCAATAATAATAAGAATAAGTGTAAGTCCTCAAATCCTCATACATCCTTAAATGTAAACGTTGAATAAAAGGATGGAATGCTATTATAGAATCATTAACAGTTTGATGGGACTTAATGAAATCGTTTACGTTGATTTGAATTTACAATAACTGCATTCTAGTTAACTAGGTTTGTCTATATACATAATATTTATTTTAAAAGTTTTGCTCTTGCACATTTCTTATGTTTGTAAATAAAAGCTATATCCTTAATGCGTTCTTATTAAAATTAATACTTTATTTTCAGCTAAGACTTTGTTTTTTATTTACTGTTTTTGTGTTTTCAATGATGATTATCAACTATTTATTTGATTTTTTAGGTTTTGATTATTTTTATTGTTCTATCATACCTATACGTTTTATGACATTAAAAAACTCAGAAGGCAGCTTTTTGTAATTATTTTAATTTGATCTCACTATTTAGGTTCCTTTAAACTTAGAAGATCTAATTTTCTTTTGTTTTTCATGGTTTCAGAATTTATGGAATAGTGTTACAAAGCCTTATTCCATCCCCTAACAAATAATAAATGTGGTTTATATTTGACATAGAAATGTAAGCATGACCACACGTATACATTAGGATGTCCTCCATTGCTTTATTTAATTTGAAATGTGTAAGTTTGAAAGAGACGAATGTTCATTTTATTTCTTTCTCTGACATTTTGCTAGTTTTATTTGTAACTAAGATTGATGAAAATAAATACCTATTTAAATGCTTATTTGTTTGTCTTGTATTCTTATAAATCCATGAGCATTTGATTGAACACTATAAAATATTATAGACATATCTATAAATATATTTAAAAATGAAACTAAAAATTAAGAAGGGAAAAATTAATACCTCACATTCTACACTCGGTGTACATGTTTGTGTAAACATGATTTTTTTATAATCGGGCAAGGCAGTAGTATGTTAAAGAAAATGTTACGTAACCCATAAATGTGCTTTTTACAGTTGAGTGTAAAACATTTTTTCTCTGTTCATTTAAAATTCATTTACTATCTACAAGAGTTGTTTAGTAAAAGCAAGTATACAATGTGTTTATGTTATAATAATTAAATGAAATAGCACGAGGAAAAACTTTTTTACAAATTGCTTTTTAAAGAAAATAGATATGTAACATTCTGAATTTTCATGTAATTTATATTTCTTGCTCTGATAAAACAAATGCTAATAAAGGTAAAACATATTGCGAATGCGGTAATGAATAAAAATAAACCCTAAATTTCATGTTAAAATGTTGAAATTTTTTTTTAAAAAAAATTGTTTTTCCTTTTCAATTAAAAAAATTGCGACTTGCAAGAAGGTACTTGAGTTTATTCAAAATAACTAAAAAATGTAAAAATAAATAAAACATCCAATAAACTGGTGTAAAAAATAATAGAAAACTAACTTTGTTCCATACACCACAAAATAATTTAAAATTATTGTTAATATTTTATGGACTGTTAACCAAGTTAATTTTCTATTATAAATAGCAACATATTTAGTATTTTTCAGCATTTCTAACAGTTTTAGAAAAACACGAATATTTTTTCGAATTTATCGAAAACAGTGACAAGTTTGGTAGATTGGTATAAAGTTTAAAGGATTTTTTAAATTTTTACTTTGTGACTTCAATTACTTTCCCCTCTTCATATAGATGGCGCTACCATTTTTGCATAGCTTCATTTTCGATTGCTGTGATTCTGAGGAATTTTTTTACTTTTTTCAACCTGTTTTTTGTCCTTTTTCGAAATTACTTTTTTATTTTAAAACATTTTAACTTGTTTTCATCTTATTTTCACCATGGCCCATTGTCAAATGAGTTGAATTTATCGTCAAATTTCGAATTTGTCACACACAGTGTAAAAGCCTTTTATCGGCTAGAAAACTTATGCTATTTCATGTACAATAAAGCGTATTTTAAGTAAGTGACCATAGATATAACAGTATAGTTAAAATAGAAGAGCAAAATCATGAGCGCAGATCCTATAAATGATGAATCTTTTCACGAGTCGAAAGTAAAACGCTGACACGCCTTTCTTTCAGAACTTATAATGATTGACAGGACGATTCGACCAATGATAAGCGCGCATCATCCCGCATGGTTCTACTCAAGTACAGTTTGCTTATATGCTGCCGGGACGCTCTAACCTGGGTGACAAAACGACCTTTCCACAATTATTTTTCTAATTTATTTCTCATGAAAAACAGCAGTACTGGAACTTCATTCCGGCAATATTTTAAGATGATAATGTTTATAGGCTAGAGGCTATCTGTAAATTGCGAGCGCGTTTAATTATAAGAGCGTTTTGAACGATTTTTGCATTATGCGACATGCATGATGCAAAAATCGTTTAAAACGCTCAACAGGGCAGAACGTTGGACCTCGTGCTCACTATAAAACGGTTTTTCAAAATATTAACGATTTTTAATTAAAAATTAATCGAAATGGTGAGAGTTTCCTCAATAACTTTGGAGCATATTTACCCCACAAAAACCATTTTGACATCGCTTGAAAATTCGAAAAAATAGCTCTTCTCTGATACTAGTTTTATTACATGCAACTTTTTTCTTTAATTTTAATAAATATTTTTAAAAATAGATGGCTTTTTACATCGCGCAGTAAAAATGGTTACGCACAAAATCCAACAACTGATGCAATCAAGCCTAAAACAAACATTCTCGTGCTACAATGTTTCGGACTAGAAATTCGAATCTCCTTTGGATGGTAATCTCTACTACTTAAAAAAAAAGCCTAAACACACTCTGTTAAAACTTCTAATTAGCTATTGGGTACAGAAAAATATGTTTCAGTATAAGAAATCCAAATCTATGCATATTAGTATATCATTCATAAATTAACATAGATCAGGTGTAATTAAATTTTTTTTAAAAAAATTTCTTGATAATAAAAGCATTTAGTTAAATGATTAGTATTTCTGTTAGCCACAAGATGATTTTCGCAAATGACGATACATGAAGGTAGTCTTCAAATTGGATTCCTTGAAAAACAGTTTTTTTTTAAATCGATTTTTTTTCAACCATCTAGAATAAAGAGCATTTTTTATAGATGATAAAAAAATAATAATAATGGCCTTGGAAGGTAATTTTTTTTGGTGTGCTATAAACAATTGGGCAAATTATTTTCTGATTTGTGTAGAAAACTGATGTGGCCCCAAACAGCAATATTCGAAATTTCTTTCCATTATTGAAATTAAGTACAAGTTTCTATTGTTGTCAGTTGAAACAGACGGAGCACACCCTTCTGGACAAAAGTCTAGAAGTGAGTCTGACAAGTAATCTACATCAGGTTCTCATAATCTCCTAGAAATTTTTGCCTTCCTTTTTCATTTAGAAACCTCTGGTATCATTTAGAAATGGTTATCAACATTTTAATTAATTTCATTTCAGATTCTCAACTCGACAAAAATATGTAATCCTCAAATGATACTCTAGGACAGGAGTTCCCAAGCTTTATTTCCACCCGTACCCTTGATTAATCTTTATATTTTCGCGTACCCCCTACTGTCATTCCAGAGCCGGCCCGAACAAAAGCGGGGCCCGGTGCAAAGTTGACTCGCGGGGCCTTGAAACAAATTTCTTACACCAAAATAATTTATTGCTTTTTGCTATTTAGTGCACTGTGCTATTTGGTATTGTTATGGCTAAAGGAATACATGCAAATGATAAATAATTAAATTATTTTTATAAGGTTAATATTTATGAAATATTATTAATATTTCAATAATATTATTAATATTTCAATAATATTATTAATATTTCAATCACACAAAAAATCGTTAATAAATCAAATAACAAGGACAATTCCTTAACAAATGCATGTTTGGTATGCTAGTTGTTACATTAAGTTCAAAATACGAGTTTTTGTTTCATTTGTTTACATGTGCGATAGCAAATTCGTTATATCATCACGATTTAGTTTTTTGGGTAAAAGGGATTCGATAGATAAAATGGCTAAGGAAATCAATCTTTCTTCACTAATGCTAGATCTCAAGTAATTTTTTATTATTTTTAACCTTGAGAAAGATCTTTCTGCAGATGCGACGGTAATTGGTAAGGTCAATACAATTTTAGAACAGAAGCGAAATTTGTGGATGCAGTTGAAATAAAGTATTTTAAAATAAATATTACAATATTTGCAATATCTTGTCCTGTAAGACAAAACTCGATGACAAATTTTGATTTCGTTCAATAAATCAATGCAATTCATTTTCTTTTTGCAAAATCTGTCAGCGGCGCGGGGCCCTCAGAAACGCGGGCCTTGTGCCCTCGCACCGTTCGAAACCTCCTCTGGCCGGCCCTGTATCATTCTTACCCACCACTTTGTAGCCTTTTTAAAAAATTCCTTACGTTTTCTTGTTTTCGCCATTACCAGCTTTGATTTCGCGTACCACAGGTTGGGAACCTCTGCTCTAGAAGATTGAGACCATGGTCCCAAGCATTTTCTGAAATTTTAAAAACTTGCAGCAGGATATATTACATTTTGAAATGTTCCGAGATTCCAATGCATCTAAATCAGTGGCGAATCTAGGATTCGGGTCTCGGGGGGGGCGGGGGGCTGAGGTCATAAAAACTTTGTATCGTCATGATGAATGTCAAACCTCAAGGCTAAAGTAAACCAAATCTCTTTAACTTTACAGACTTTTCTCACCTGACAATAAGAATCATAAAAAACAATACAATACTTTCGATAATTTGATAAAAATTACAATGAAATAACTAGCCAAAAAATCGCGTCAAAGCTACAAGTATAAGTGGAATGACTACAAAAGTAGGAAAATTTTCGAGCCTGTCAAGCCAGAAAGTAATGTTCAAACGTTTTTATTATTTTTTTTTAAAAGAGGGAAATTAAGAAAAAACATGATGAAACATGAAGATTGTAATGATGTTAAATAAAATCAAGAATTCTGGCGGGGCGGGGGGGGGGGGGGGCGGTAGCCCGATAGCCCCCCCTCCTGGATTCGCCACTGATCTAAATTCAGATTTAGAAACAGATATATTGCCAAATGCAGCTTTATATATTTCAAAAATTCTGTTCACAAAATCAAGAAATGATTAATGCAAGACTTTGGTAAGGTGCAATCATAGTTTTTCCGATAGCAAATTAAGGAAAAATACATTTTTTTTCCAATTCAGAACTTTTTTAAAGAATAGTTATTTTAAAAGAAAAATGCTCAGGCAAAAAATCTTAAGAAAATTCTTTCACAAATGAGACATTTCAATTCCTCAGGTGAACATACTTATGTTGGTGGAAATTTAGAAGTATATCTACAAAATTGCTTATATTTTAAATAACCAAATAATGTTTTTTTCATTTTATGGATGTAATTAGATCTATTTTGCCATATTCATCAACAAAAACTGACAGATGTTTAAATTGCTTTATTCCTTTCCACAGAACAAAATAAAATTTATAAACTACTTTAAGCTAATTCTTTCACCCAGAATTTCTTTACGCTCTCAAAATTATTTTTTTTTCTAACTGCCATCAAGAACTCTCCCGCAAAATTTAAGAGACTCAAACACAGAAATCAGACCTTGAGCCAACTGCTACCACCAGATTTGTAGATAAACAAGAAATTTCATAATGGTGTCAAATATGCTCACATGAAATCTACTACACCAATTTAATTTTTGAATCCATTGTGCATCTTACTCGAGGAAAAGTGTAAAGCAAATATGCAACTAAATGTTATAATGCATACTATAAGAGGGAATTCACAATTTTAAAGTGCATCAAGTTCTTGAGATTTTTTTCTGAGAAAACGGGTTTCAAAGTTGATCAGCTGCATTTAAAATAACAGTGGTCTTGAAATCATTCTTGCTGCCTGGTGAACACTAATTGAACTAGGGACTTGAATTATTATTATACAGAAAATGTAATATTTCAACACTATCATGGCAATGTTAGTGAAAAATGGGCAAAGCCTGGACTTGGTCCACTTTAACTCTGAACTTCCATATGACTGGCATCACATGAAATGATTCTGTTTTGCAAACATAAAAGTGATAATTGCCACTCTGAAAGCTGGAAAGAATTAATGGCTGATGAGATTCGTGTTTTGAATTTTTTGAGAAAATGTTGAACCAGTCACAAACTAAAAAGATTGAAATAAATACAATTTAAATCTTTTAATATTTACAAATATATACAATGTATTTACAGAAATTCTTATATACAATCATAGGAACATTAAAGATAGTTTTTCACAATGACTTCATCACCAGTAACGATT
>BGPR01047979.1:0-11661 GCA_013235015.1 Araneus ventricosus | reverse complement strand
ATATATATATATATATATATACTAGCCATCTTCGGCGACCAGCTTGTTACCTGGGAATATAATTTCATCTGACTCACTTATGCATAATTTATATTCATGGTTCCCTTAAAAAAGTAATTTTAAACTTCAAATTGCGATAGACATTTAACCCGCGTTTTCTTCGTAGCCTTACACTTATTCTGTTCCTTGTCTACATGTACGTCCCTAATGGAGTCAAGTAACTGTTCCTGTCATGTAACATATAATTGTACGTTATCGACGCGAACTTTAACTCACCGAACTTGATCTCAACATGAAAATATGGCAAGTTTTACGTCCAGCAGCATGTTAATTGGCTTAACACATGCTGATATAATAAATTAAAACACAGCAACCATAATCGTTCAGTTTACTGGATTATTTCCATATATACTAACTATCTTGAGGACATTCTGTACAGATTTCACAGAAAAATTGATCAAATTAAAAATAAAGTAAAATCCAATAGGATATTATCTTAGCCTTCAACAGTGGAAGAGCAACACTCAATTAAACATTTCTTTAAACAATGAAAACGGTGTGAATTTTATTGTAACAATGAAAAGGGTTGTTGTAAATTATGGCAAAAAGATTTTAAAAAATTATTAAAATTAGAGAAAAATTATATGACAATTTAATTGATATCATTCAAAAGATAATTTTTTTTTTATTTTCAGATAGAGTAAAAATAATTTTTGTGTTGTAATAGTTTCGGAAGTTAAGGAAAAAAGCCAAAATATAGCGTAATTTTTGATTGATTAAAAACCTAATTTAAATCTTAAAGAAAACGGCTCCGTGGTGCACATTCCCACCCTCCAAAGTGGGTTTGTACCAAATTTCGGTGCTCCTGTAAAGAGCCAACACACACACAAACACACATTCTAATTTATTATTAACTAGCCACCTTCAACGACTAGCTTGTTTGCAGGGAATATGATTTCAAATGAATCTTGTATAATTTTATAATCATGGTTGCTTTAAAAACGTAATTTTAAGCTTCAGATTCTGGTAGATATTTAACCCATGTTCTTTTAGTGGCCTTGTGGCCTGTTCTGTTAATTGTCTACAAAAGTCCCTAATGGAGTCAATTAATTGACTATGCCATGTAACATCTATTTGCACGTTGCCGGCACTATCTTCACTTTCTTATTTCTCTTACAAAATATGCATTCGATTTCAAGCCAGCGGCGTGCTAGCTGAATTATAAGATGTCGAGAAAAGAATGAAAACATAGCAACCATAATCATTCATCTTATCGAATATATTTCTTAATATACGTAATATCTCAGAGAGCTTAGTTTGCAGATTCCCTAAATGTTTTTATGAAATAAAATATGGATGAAAAAGGGATTAAGATATTACCGCAACTTTCAACAATGTAAGAGAAACACGCAATTAAATATTTGTTTAAACAATGAAAGTGGTTTTAATTGCGTTGCAACAATGAAAAGTATTGTTGTAAATTATGCCAAAAAAAATCTTTGTTAAACTTATTCAAATTAGAGAAAAAATTGTACGACAACTTATTTGATATTATTGAAAAGGTAATGTTTTGCACTTTCAGATGGCGTAAAAATAATTTTTGTGCTGTAATTTGTTCGGAAGTTATTAAGGAAAAAAGCCTAAATTTTGATTAATTTTTAATTAATTAAAAACCTGGGGTAATTTCAAAAAAAGCACCGAGGTGCACACTTCACCCTCAAAGTATGTTTGTTAGCCAAATTCGTAGCTCTAGGTCCAGCCGTCTGCTTGTAGAGCGCAAACACACAGACACACATATTCTCCTTCATTTAGTATATATAAGGGGGCCCGCTAGATGTTGTCACTCAATAATTCTGAACAGCAAGCTATATTCATAAAAGGTGAGCCCTCATTTCCCAAGGCAGTTTTGTTAACGCGATCAAACAAATGTGCGTTTGTGCCTTCATTTGTATCTTTTTTGTGCGCAAGATGTCGATGATGCTGAACAACTTTGTAATTGACTTTCTTCCCGTATTTCGTACCGTGTTTGAGATAAGAACGCTAAATCAGAATTTTGCCGCCATATGGCGCTGTAAGCGGTTTCCTTGCGTAGCGCATGACAACTTTACTATACCTATACCCCACTTTTATGACTATAGCTCTTGCCGTCCAGAAATTATTGGGTGACAACGGACTTTAGCGGGCACCCTGTATATATATTACGGTGGGTAAAAAAAATCGATTTTCCGAATATCGAATTCAAATAGGGCGCAAACGTTGTGTAATACCATGTTAATCAAATGAAAAATATTTTAAAAATTATATTTTTAATCTTAAAATCGCGCAAAGAGCCTAAAGTTTGGAAAAAATGACAAAAAACAACAATATTTAAAAAATTGTGGAAAAAGTCCATTTTTCGAGTATCGAATTCTAATATGGCGCAAAAGTTGTGTGTTACCATGCGAATCAAAGGAAAAATATGGAAATAATTATACCTTTAATCTTCAGTTCGCAAAAAGAGCGTAAAGTTTGGAAAAAATGACAGGAAAACAACAATATTTAACTCTACGATAAAATTTTACAGGCTACAGATTTTTGTACCAGATAGTATCTAAGTACTTCATTTTAATTGCCTGATGACAAAAAAATTACGCTTGAAAACCATGCACTACATTTTGAATTCGCGCAACAGTCCCAAATTTTAGAGTTTAGGTAAAAATGGAGGTTTTCTACAGTTTAGCAAATAAATTCATTGTGGTATAATAATGAAATCAAATCTTTCTATGTTTAGGACCGTATTTAACGGACGGACATCTTTTAATGGTACTGTTGAAAGAAGGTACTGTTGACCTTTACTAAGATCAGTTTTATTTATATTGACTTCAATTAACTCAATTGCTTCGAAATTTTAATGGGCAATTTCTCACAATTAGTCAGTTGTTTGCCCATTTTCCCAGACGCTGGTCTCGTCGTCTCTCCTTCCAAATATTCATTAAATGTTTGAATGGCAGCTCATTGAAGTGAAGTAAGCATATGAACCATTGCAACGGGATTTGAATTTTAAGCTCTATGTTGCGGATAACGCCATTTTTCCATCCTGTGTTTGTTGCTGTACCTTTAAAACCAATTGATTCCAGTTCATTAATGTCGGCATCATTATCTTCCAGGTATTTACGAATGCACCTGGCTATATCACTACCGGTTCTACTGACTGGTGTGACGTGACCTACTCGATTTTCTGGGAAAATAGGCAAACAACTGACTAATCGTTAGAAATTGTCTATTATAAATTTCGAAGCATTTGAGTTAAATGAAATCAATATAAATGAAATTGATCTTAGTGAAGCTCAACAGTACCTTCTGGATATTGGTAGAGCAATTCAGACTGGACATTGAGCTCCAGATCAAGCCGTAAGAGATCCTGGACCTCTCAGTCACTCCAGATGCCTGACATGTGCAATCCGGGTCTTGCGCCTGTTCATTTCCTAAACAAGCCCTACAAGCGAACTCAAAATGCTTGTTAACTACATTATGAAGACATATTCTCCTGTCTGGTTTGCCACTGAAAGATATCCGTTCGTCAAATACGGTCTTAAACATAGAAATTATAATTTAAATTCATTGTGGTATAAATTCATTATAATTTAAAATACCACAATGAATTTATTTGTCAAGCTGTGGAAACCTCCATTTTTTTTATCTAAACACTAAAATTTGGGCATTTTGCGTGAACTAAAAATGTAATGCATGGTTTTTAAATAATTTTTCTGTCATCAGGCAACTGAAATGAAGTACTTAGACGCTAGTACAAACAAAAATCTGTAGCCGGAAAATTTTATCCTAGAGTTAAATATTGCTGTTTTTTGCCTCTTTTCCAAACTTGGCACTCTTTTCGCGAATTGAAGATTAAAAGTATAATTTTTTCCATATTTTTCCTTTGATTAGAATGATAATAACATCTGCGGCCTATTAGAATTCGCTACTCAAAAAATTTACTTTTTCGGCGATTTTTTTCAATATTGTTATTTTTTGTCATTTTTTCCAGACTTTAGGCTCTTTGCGGGATTTTAAGATTAAAAGTATAATTTTTTAAATACTTTTCCGTTGATTAGCATGGAAATACACAACTTTTGCGCCTATTTAAATTCGATACTTAGACTTTGTGACCCATCCTAATAGATATATATAGACATACAAATATCCAACTCTGCAAAATGCTTCTTAAAAATTTAGTAAAATTTACATGGTGAGAAATTATCGATATAATTATATTTGACAAATGTATTTTCAAATAATCTGGTGTTTCTATAGGTTCTGATTGGTAGTACAAAATTAATGCAATTAAATATATCACCGCAATCAATCATATGATGGATGCCTTTATAAAAAACAGCACACATGAAAGAACTCCATCGAAAAAAATCTGGGATGATCACATGAGCTGATCAGATACTTTTAGATTTTAAAACCGCACAAAACGTTAAGGATTACGATTCAATTTCTTCTTTGCCTTTTGTGTGCCTCGGTATTTTTATTTGATTGTAATGTCAGTTTTCTCACACTCTTCATTGGTTATTTAACCATTATATTCCTGCTTTCGTCTATTTTGTCACGACTAAGAATAGACGAGCAGCCACTACGTTTCTTGTCCTGAACACTTAAAATGACACACGAAATAATGTCACCATACAAAAAATTATTGTTCTAGTCGAATTCTTCTTGTTCACGGATATTGTTTAGCAGCGGATTCGGAAACCCTCCGCGCTTTTGCGCATGCGCCGGGCGGAGTTATTTTCATCAAAATAGGGGGAAAGGGAAGAATGGAAGGATGATGTTTACATTTTACTTCGCCCGATCTAACAAAGAACTCATTGCCTGACACCCCTTTCCTGTGTAAAATCGTCCAAAAGTGGTAGTCCCGGAATCCTTGCTGAACAGTATTTGGGAAGATCTTTTGAAATGTTTAAACAACTTTCGTAAAAATCCGCTCCGAGGTAATTCTTAGTCATAAAAATTGATTCTGCTTGGAAGCTCCTGTTTACACCTAGCGCCAAGCAAGCGTTTAAAGCTACAATACGAAAACCAATTGAAGTATCATATGATGCATGGTCGCTGTCGTAAATGTGGAAAAAGAAAAAGCAGCAAGTTTTCTGAAAGAGATACGTCAGACACATTTGGCCCAAGAGTTAAGTCAGTAATTGCAGCACTGAGAGGATTTTACAAGAATTCAAAAAGAGAAATAGCAAGCATTATGAAAGATATCTTGTACTTGGATATCAGCATTGGTAGTGTTTCAAATAGTGAATCACGAGTTGCATCAAAATGTCAGGAAGCATATGAATAGGTGGAAAAAGAAGTAAGAGCAAGTGAAGTTTTACATATCGACGAAACCAGCCATTACAACAAAGGTAAACTTGGTGTTGGATATTTGTTAGTAATCAAGGGAGTTTTGTTAAGTTGACAGAGTCAAGGAGAATGAAAGTTTTAAAAAATAGCGTGTTTTTTAATTATAAAAGCTTGGTAGTAACCGACAGATATATTTAGCACAAAGTTTCCATTTATTGAAACAATTTGCCAGTAATATCTTTTTTACTTTCTCGTATACGAAGTTTACAAGGAGAAAATATTGTAATCGTCAAAAAATTCGAACTCGAGATTTTGTCGAATCTCCACGTTTTAGACCTCCCTGAGTCCGAAAAACACAATTTTGGAATTATGTCTGTGTGTCTGTCTATGTGTGTGTCTGTGTGTGTGTGTGTCTGTCTGTGAACACGATAACTCGAAAACTATTAGAGCTACGGGGATGAAATTTGGTATGTGGTCTTTAAACATAATTTGTAGGTTTCTATCAAATTTTGGACAAAATCCGTCAACGGGAAGTCTGTCTAAATGTACGTCCGCGGTCATGTGAACACTATAACTCAAAAACCTGAATAGCTAGATGGATAAAATTTGGTACACAGTATTATCGTCATGAATGTAGGCCCGTATTAAATTTTGGGCCAAATCCGTCAAAAAGGAGCGTTCAAATTGCATATTCAATTTCTTTTAATCCGATTCTGTTATTGTTGTAAATTTTATTTACATCAATAAATAATGTTCTCAAACATGAATTGTAACAAATTTTTTATTGTTGTAAATAAAATTCAAACCGACCTCATTATTTCAGCAAATCTTTTATTTGCGAGCTTTTGCAATTGTTACGATTGTGGTAGTATAAATTGTTTTCTTGGGAATTCAATTCTAAATCAGAATTTTTGCTTTAGTATTCATTTCATTGCCTATTTTATCTCACCTGCTTCAAAGTAATATTTTTTGGAAACGTGGCAACAGATATTTGATTTCAGGTTTGTTGGTTTGTTTCACTTTCTCGTATACGAAGTATGCAAAGCTAAAGTATTGTAATCGTCAAAAAAAATTCGAACTCGAGATTTTGACGAATCTCTACTTAGAAAGTATACGAGAAAGTTTAGGGGAGACCACTCCCGCTGGTTGTAATTTGTACAACTTTTGAAAGTTTGGATTGTGCGACTTTTCAATCACTCTGTAAAATGTGAAATACTTCTAAAAGCCTTTACTTAATAGAAAATTAAACAACCATCTCTTTTTCCAAGATCACAAAGAATATTGGCATTGATTTACAAAATAAACAAAGTGCTCGATAAAACTTTATTAGTTATGACATATCATTTAGGAAATTACGTTTCACGACAGAATGAAAAAAATCGTGCGGAAGAGACTGCAGGTGCATTTTTTTATTCATGAGATCAGTTATTTTATCGAATAAAAAAAAAGAAAAAAAGAAATAGAAAAAAAATTTAAAAATGAAAACAAAATTCCGCTTGACACCTACGCTTAAAAAAGTGAAAGCGAAAAGGAAAAAAAGCGTTAGTGAGTTTTAAATAAGTTAAAGTGTTGCGAACATCTTGAACAGTAAGGCGAAAAAAAAACGAGTATTAAAAAAATCTCCTTCAGGTTCGAAAAAGTGAAGAAAAGTAGCATGAAATTAAAAAATAGGGTTAAAAAGACTATAAAAAGAGCACTTTCTGAAGTGTTTTTTCTTCTATCATATAATGAGACAGGCCTTTAAAAAATACGACTTTTTCTCATAAACTAATTGGTAAAAATGAGCTTCCATTTCTCGTTTTAATGAGATTTAATTTCATACGGGATTTAAGAAAATGATATGAGGGTTAATTTGAAATCGTACCGGACTGGGAGCATAATGGATCGTTCTAATCTTCCAGACATTCATTCATTTACTTCTGCGTTGTTTATTACGGTCTTCTAAATGGCAACAGATGTAGAAAAGATAGTCGCAAGTAAAGGATGGATTTAGAAGGATTATTTGCGATGTATGGATTTTCACCACTGAGTTCTGTTACCGGAGATAATTTTAGGATGTTCTTAGGTTAAAGTTGAAGAGTAATTAGTTGCTTCAAAGGAAGATTTTGTTAAATATTTTTAATTCATCTTAGTTTTATTTTCCAAACATAATCGATTCGATCCACGTGGCATTAGAGATGGCCAAAAACAACCGGTTTTAATCTGGCAGTTAAAACCGCTCAAAATAACCGGTTTTTGAAATAACCGGTTTTCGGTTCTTTAAAAAATAGAAACAACGTTTGTAGACAAATTTTTATTATTAATAATAATGTACAATAAGTAAGTATTAATACAATTAGTAATGATCATAAATAAATGTTTAATAAAATATGTAGTAATAATAAGTGAGTAATTATTGCAAGAAGTAAGTATTATAGACAAATTTTTTATCAACATTGTTTTCACATAACACCACAGCATACCCCCGAACGCGGAGCCTAAACGGCACCCTATCGATTGGATGAGTATGTGTGAAACTTTATTGAAAAGCAAAATCAAAAAAAAAATTACAACATTAGGATATAAATACACTAGAAAGGGAACATGAACAAAGAAGAATAAAATAAAAACACATTGAGGATTACAATCCGAGTATAATATAAAAATCTACAAGGGGAGTTATCACATTTGAGTGCAGTGAAAGGGTTGAATGTTTCATTTAGTTACATTTTTTCATGCAGTTGCAGCTCCAAGATTCGGGGCTGATAGTGGTGTTCGATGCGACGAAAAAGAAGAATTGAATAACGTATTATACCGGTTATATTAATGAAAATTGTCGCAACCATCCTAAAAATCGTGGGACTGTTTTTTTGTTCTGTCTTGTTATTTATACTGAGGGATCGCTGGAATTGTTACTCAAGGGTTGGCAGTGAGTGATGTGTGAAGGGTCAATTTTTCGAATGAATTACGGAAGAATTGGTGGTGGCTGGTTGCTGTTTTTAAGCTAGTGTGCTCTGCTGCTCAACTGGGAATTCTTCGAACTTCTGGTTCTAGGAGGTGAATCTTTGGGAGTATCTATTTCTAGGCAGGAGTATGTGACGGTGTTGTATTTTGACTTTTAATTAGGTCTTCGTTAGTCGCCAGGAATGTGATTAAATTATCTATATTTCGTCTTGAGAGTTTTCTGGATAGGGCGCTCTTCCACCAATGGACTATGAATTGTGGGCTTGGTTCCTTGTGGTGATAAGATAAAGTAAGTGGACATCTCGTTGCATGGTGAAGGGGATTTCCTATTTCCCCACATCCGCAGTAGTCTGTAGAGTGGAGACCGAATCTCTTGAGGTAGCTGGGGAAGGGACCATGGCCAGTGGCGAATTGGATGCATTCTCTGGACCAGTGCAGCTGTTTGTTAGATATTTTCGGTATAATGCTGTAAACCGATCTGTCAGTCTCACCATTATCCCACTCAGCTTGCCAACGCGAGAGTGAGAGCTGTAGAACTTGTTTCTTTAGGAATTTTTTTAGGAATGGAAGGCTGGCTGGAATTCCATCCGTGGTTGCCTCCTTCGCAAGGGTATCTGCTATTTCATTGCCTTTTATGCCTATGTGTGCTTTAACCCAGCCGAGCCTGATTTTGGCATTTTCCAGAAGGATCATTTGTGCCTCTTGAGTGATTTTGCTCTTTACATTAAAGGATTTAAGAGCTTGGAGGCTAGACTCGCTGTCGCTCTAGATGTTGACATCTTCGTTTGCAGTGTTGGCCCACTCGATGGCTGCTTTGAGGGCTAGCATTTCTGCTTGGAACATTGTTTTCACAAGAAATTAATTCATTGGCTAATATTTATCATCAAATCTGCTCATAAAGATGCTGCTCTTTCAGCAATGTGTTGATCCGTGAGTAGACACCTCTCATAGGAAACAACATCATTCAACGTAGATACTGATCTTTCGGAAGCCACAGAACTTCCAACTAAAGATAAATATTTTTTGGCTACAAAACACAGACGCCGTTCGCAGACAAATTTTTTTATTAGTATTGTTTTTGCAGGAAATCAATCCATTGGCCAATATTTATCTGTTTATAAAGACTCTTTCAGTAATCCGCTAATCAACAGACGCCTCAAGGAAGCGGTGGTCGTAGATTGGCCTAAGATGATGAAATTCAAAGTTTCTTAACTTGGTAAATTTTAATCTAATCGAACTTAAAATCGAGTTTATTCTCCGAACCTATTTTTAGCCCGGTTAGTGGATTTTTAAAAAATAACTGGGACAAAAAAATAACCGAAAAAAACGGTTAACCGAAACAAAAAAAACCGGTAGGCTTTTCCCATCCCTGCGTGACGTAGCATCAAAATCACGTGACAACCGTAACTGCACATGCCATCCAACATCAAAAAGCACATTATGACTTTCGTTGCATTATGAAGCCATTTTTCTCCTGAAAATTTTTTTCTTGAAAGGGATCCCGAAATTAAATTTTGTTGATGCATTTGGCGTTTGTCACTGTTTCCAGTTTATGCCTACGAACTGTCAGAAAATTCCAACTTGTCATTTTTAAACGTGACAAAAGTAACAGCGCATGCCATATCACTGCGCGTTGTATTACGTTGTAATGTGGCGTCAAATGTATTTTTCAACAACAAGATGCGCAATGTATTACAAAATCAAGCTGAACGCGAAGAAATTGACTCCATAAAATTTACAGTTTATAATATCATTCCGTTTAACAAGCGTCAGAATGTAATTTATAATTCATAAAGGGATAATGATATAATAGACTAAATTTTGAAATTATTTTTTTCCTCAAATTCTTCCAAAGAATGGGTTTGAAGAAGAATTTTGACTTCGCGGTTGGAGTATCGCGGTTTGATATAAGATTTCTCGAAGATTTTCCATATATCTGGTTTGGTGCACATAAAATATGTCGTCTTAGGCCAATGCCTTTATTCTGGAGAGGTGAGAAAGTTTACGGAATAGCTTGGTATTTTAAGTACTATCATCCTTGACATCTAAACGCAATTTAAAATTTAAGAGGTGTACCTCTAATAACTCTCAATTAGTGTGAAAAAGCACTTGTTTGTTAAACAAGCAAAATCAACCCTCTAGGCTTAACTGTATTTGTTTCAACTTTCAAACATTAAATGGAAATCCTAGCTGATAATTCTCTTTATAGCTCAAAGAATTACTTGTATAAGTGTTCTTTGAAATTTTTTTCATGCGAGACATGAAAAATATTCTAGAGGCTAGTTTAAGACGCCTTTTTTAGGCAGGATAACTATCACACAAAATAAATGAAACATATTTTTTAAATTGACAGTTGAATTGGAAATGAGCATCTACATTTGAACAAAGCATGGAAGAATTATCTTAAATAAACTCTAATTCTGTATTATAAAATTTTTAAAAGAATTCAAACTTTAATAATATATAGAAGCTTTGTAAATACTAAGATTTGTTCTTTTCTTTTTATATATTTTTGTAAACGGATAAATTTAAAAAAAAACAGAATGTCGGATTGAACTAAAGACAAATAAACGTTGTTTACATTCTATGCTTTTAATATCTGTTCCCGGCTAATTCTAATAATCAGACGGTTACTTTTTGTTAAAAAAGAGTATAAAAGAGTTGTTTATAATATATACTGTATCTTTTAATATCTCTGGAATAAATATATAAGTTAGCATTTTTAAATTGAGCTGTTTGCTCTACAATTAAGATAATTCTAAAAAATAAATTTTTACTTCAATAGTACTAAAATTTTCTTCAAAGAAAATGCTACAAATGGCTTAGAAGAAACAATATCATCTATTTAGAATATTAGCTTAAAAATTCAAACAATATATTCTTTTCTTCCAATGAAAAGTTATATCTTTCCTTTAGAAGAGAATAGGAAACTTTTTTCCTTGTCGTCTTTTAAATTAAAATTAATTCTTTTACAACAAGCTCTTTCAAAATTTGAAGCAACTAAATTTTATTTCGCAAATTATTAAATGGATATAAAGGATTAAAGAATCTGAATTTTTGAGAAAGGTCTTTTTAAAACTAGAAAAGATATTCTTTTCAAACATTTTCGAAAGACAAAATCTCATTCTTTCAATGTTTGCTTAAAATATTTTCCTCTCAAATCTCTTGACTGTTCTCGCATATTTAATAAACAAAATCCAATTAAAAGAAATTGCTTAAAACTGAGTGATAAGATGCATTTCTTTGCCTAGGTTTTAGGTATTCGACACATTTCCCTGATGTTTCAGTTTTTCCAAAAAATTGAATTATTTCTCCTTCTTGAAGACAAAAATAAAAATAGAATTCCTTGGATATGATATGTAGATCAAAAGAGCAACAGAAACAAATAATATG
>BGPR01047978.1:0-11661 GCA_013235015.1 Araneus ventricosus | reverse complement strand
TGATGAAACTGTGAAGATTTAAATAGTCCATTAGGGATACAGTCGCCTACTCGGCAGATCTGCTAAAATGAGTTCTCGCTCAAAAGGCCAAAATCTAAATTATAATTAATGTTTCGAAATTTATGCTACATTATTTTCATTTTAATTTGTATTATTGCTTTAGAATTATTTACTGTAAGCTATTTTCGAGTTAAAAGAATGGGAAATTATTTCGAGATGCATATTTTCATTTCTACGGGCGAGTTTTCGGTATTGTCTATTTAGATAAATTGCAGTTATTCCATAAATCCGGTATAATGCTAAGTCGATTGAATCTTCAAAACGGAAGTCAAGGTTTTTAAGGTAAATAACAAAACAGAAAGCTCTTCCATTAGGAGGTAGTATATGATTTATATAAGAAAGATAAGTGAAATGGTGTTTTACAAATTTTCCTACAGCTAAAAGTTGAAAATATCTTTGAAGAACTTTGTAAAATTGTTTAATATTTCTTACTTTACATTTATATATTATGAAGTTTCCAAATTGAAGTGAAATGTTTTTTGTCTTTCTACCCAAAAAAATGACAACGTAAATATCGATTCCAGTAAATTCGTGCTGGTTTTTTTTAAACGATTGTTTAGTCTAGTGCGGTTATCATTTTATAAATTCCCTAGTGAAATTCGTAAGTATCGAAGATGTCTGTAGCTTACGTGCCTCCTTCGAAAGGCAGACCTGCTCCGTCGCCGGCACAAATACAAAAGGTATGTTGTCTTAAGATTTCTATCATTGAGTAACTGGAGGATGTAAGGAAAAAAAAGTTCTTAAGTTCATCTTAAAATAGATAACAGTGGTCAGTTTTAAAAATTATCATATTTCATTGTAGTTTTCTCGAGATCATTTGTCTCTTTCGTTGTTTTTAATTAATATTATGTACTTTTTAAAATTGTTTAAAATATAAAGGCGTTAGGTGGTAGTTTCATTTTTAGTTCCATAGTTTTTTTCCCCCTTTACTCTGCTGCAAATTCACATTTGCAAAAATATATGTGACGTCGTAGTTAAGAAAGTTGTTGTTAACATAAAATGTTTCTTAAAATGTCAGTAATGATCATGGAAATATATTCAGCAAATTGAAATTGTTTAAATAGAAATGGCATTATATTAGACGTACATTGGATTGAAAAACGTATCAATATTATGGAAAATATTGTATAAAATACAATATATTCCATGATTCAACTTTGATATGTAGAAATAACTTATATTGTCTTAATTATACACATCCTGACAGGATTTGCTTATGTAAATGAAGTTGAAAAATTCAAATAAAAAGTTTTTTATGCGAAATTAAACTCACAATTACCCAAGAGAGTTGCTGTACAGTAGAAGTACCTAATATATACCAAACTAATAGTAATAATCTGTTGTTTTTTTTGTGTGTGTATTGACAGGTAAGGTCACTTTGAACTTCTATAAATGCTCTTTCACATGCTAGTTTTCCAAATGCAGTTTTGTTTTACTCTTGTACATTAATTCAGTACATTTCTTTGCAATTCATGTTTGATTTATACCCACGAACTGATATTGTATGAAGTAAAATGATGTTTATTTTATATCGTTAATTCATTGCTAATTCTATCATACTACCAAATATTTCAATATTTTCCCACAGGGTATTTATTTTTAAAATTTCAGAGATTTATTCAAAACTTATGTACAGGGATTTTTGCCCACGATGACAACTCTGTCAAATACACTGTGTTTTCCATTCTTGTGGAAAAATTATTTTGTGACGCATGTTTTCATTATAATTTAGGGGAAATATATGATAAATGGTAACTGATCTTTTGATTTATGTGGAGCTTACAATATCCACTTTGTTTCTCTTAGGATCACCAACGCTTTGCCGCCAAGAACGGCGATGAGAGAACGTCGGTGTTTTGTATGCATCTAGATGTTTTTAACGAGTGACAAGCACGCATGCACACAGATTGATCTTTTCATTGGTGTTTTGCTTATCGGGCTATATTGTGCCATGTTTCGATTGGACTGTTTTGTTCAACTCTTCGATGTGATTGGTCGATAAATTCAAATTTCAATAAAACTCTGTTTTGAATTCTTCGGATTGAATATCGGTTCAGTACTATGTATGTTATTCTGTGTGTTTTGTTTCTCAATGAATAAGCGAAGCTACGAGTATTCCACTATGCTGAAAGCGAAGCCGCTGATATTTTTTAAGTTAAAAAATTTACCTGGTACATGCTTGAAATGCTGCAGGCATTGCGTGCAGAAATTCTAGTTTTCAGGATTTTTTAAAAGACCTAGATTCCTAACATTGAATGAAAAAGCGGAGCTACTAGTTTCCTGCTATGCTGAAAGCGAAGCCGCTGATGTTTTTATAAGTTAAAAAAATTTGCCTAGTCACACTTAAAATGCCGCAGGCATTGTGTGCTCAATCTCTCGTTTTCAGGTGACACATGCGCAAGAGATCAATAAAAAATACACTACATATCCAAAACGGTATTTGGCGACAGCAAATGAAATTGCAGCAAGAAACAGGTGTGTACCGTAAACTCCACGTTTACCATTCTTTTTTCAAAATGGCAGGATATCGAACATTATTTATTACAAAACATTGAATGTACCAATTTTATTTAACTCTAGCCGCATTCAACAACCAGCTTGATTGCTAGAAATAAAATTTGAACTGAATCTCTTATGCATAATTTTGTATTCATGGTTCCCTTATTAAAGTAGTTTCAAACTTCAAATTGCTATAGACATGTAACCTGCATTCTTTTTGTAGCCTTGCATTTGTTCTGTTCCTTGTCAGCGTTAACGTAAAATATGCATTAGATTTCAACGTTAAATTGGCATGGCACATTTTATGTCTAGCATCATGCTAATTGGCTTAAAACACACTAATAAAAAGAATTGCAATTTAACATCGATAATCTTTCAGTTTACTGGTTATTCCATTATATACTTGCTATTTTGAGGACTTCCTTTACAGATTTTGCAGAAAAATTGATCAAATAAAGGAAGAAAGTAAAATCCAGTTAGATATTTTCTTAGCTTTTAACAATGGAAGAGAAACATGCAATTAAATATTTGTTTAAAAAATGAAAACAGTTTGAAATGCGTTGCAACAATGAAAAGTATTATTGTAAATTATGCCAAAAATATTTTTAAAAATGTATTAAAATTAGAGAAAATATTGAATGACAACTTAATTTATCTCATTGAAAAGATAATTTTTTAAATTTTCAGATGGTGTAAAAATAATTTTTGTGCTGTAATATTTTTGGAAGTTATTAAAGAAAACCCCAAAATTTAGCTTAATTTTAATTAAGGAAAATTTACAATAAATTATAAAAAGGCTCAGAAGTGCACATTCAACCCTCCAAAGTATGCTTGTGCCACCGCTTTGTTAGGTCTAGTGGTCTATAGCCTGTAGAGCACCACTAGCGCCACATTCTCCTTTTAATAGAGATTCATTATTTGTTTAATTTTTTTATACATTTAGAGCTACGACATCATAAATTAAGATAAATTAGCATATTTTTAAATTCTGACAAAATAAACACTATGCTGCTATTGCTATCAAATTTGATACTTTTGATTGTTGCCTCAACAGCTGTTTGTGATATACCTGTTGCACAAAGCTTTTTCCATATCAATATGACTGCAATCATATATGTGTACACAATTAGGAACCTTAACCTGAAAGTTGCTAAAGATGTGCTTCATAGTGGAAGGCTGCTGTTGAGCTAACAGGAAAGAACTAATGAATTTCATGTAGTGAAACATTTTAAAAATTATTGTCATCTTTATATACGTAATATTGTATATATAGAAGTGATAATTTTAGAGCAAGTCGGAGTCACATGATATTTCAAAAATTTAGAAATTGGAGGAGGCAAGGGACTGGAATGACTGAGTGAATGAATATTGTGTGGTGTGGAATGATCATAAATGACCTGCCCTAATGGATGGGCTGAAAAATGAATCTGTTGGTTCCATTTGTGCAGACTGGGACAATTTGAAGATGACTAGTTTAACAATAAATCAGTTAAGAAGCTTACACTGAAAGTGCTCCTACATATCAAATCTTCATTGCAAATATATCTAGTATTTAAATATTCACTCTCTTTTGTATAACTTACAGCTTTTGTTTGCAATTTGATATGACCAGCCTGGTTATCATCACTTCATCAGGTTGTAAATTCATCCATTTTTAGTATTGTAAGGGAGAGATACAGCAAACAAAATTTTCTTTTGACAATTATGGTTAGAGTTTCAAAACATATTTTTCTTAAAATGTAGGATGTGAAATATATTTGCCTTTTCTTTTGTTTCAGATGCTGGATGAAAATACTAATCAAGCAATTTTGGATTACCAGAATAAAGGAAAACCTGTGGAATGTCACCAGTAAATAAATTTTTCAAAATAAATTACTCATTTTCATTACTTGATTAGAATTTTTGGAGGAAGTCATTGCTTGCAAGTCAATTTTTTTTTTTTAAGAGTTCTGTGTAATTAACGTATTAAGTTTTTCTTTTTAACTTCAGTTAAATTTTTTTGGCTGAAATCTAGAAGTTGGAACACACTCCTGACTTATTAAAGCGCCACCAAGTCGCCAAAGCAAGATGGATGCTAATGGTAAACAAACATGCATCTGTCACAGTTAAAAGATAATCGTTTAAAGTTTAATCTTGTTTTGAACCCATTGCATTTCTGGTTTGTCATTTAACTATCTCCCGTTTCAAATGTAGAATTTCAACAGAACTATTAGCTTTCCTAGCTCATTGAATGCAATGTAAGGAATCTGTTTCTTTTAATTATTCTAATGAAGCAGTAGAAATTGTGCTTGCGATGCCTGCGGCATCTGAAGTGTTCACCGGGCAAATTTTTTAACTTATAGAAACATCAGCGACTTCGCTTTCAGCAAAGTGAGAACCTAATAGCATTGCTGTATGTATGAATGTATGAAATCAGCTTTTTAATTACTCTAATGAAGCAGCAAAACAAGTAATAGTAAAAAATTAAGACTTACTCAGTTCTAATATTTACACTTGGGAGGAATTGCTCTAACTATATGAAAAAGAAAAATGAACAATGCAGCACATCAAGGAAACTATCACACAGGTGAAGACAGAATTCCAAATGATGAATTTCAAAATTTTACCAAGCAACTTCAAAAATTCCATGCAAACGATTTTTATTATAAGGCAAAGAAAAAAATTTTCTCAATTATGTAATCGGAGAAATATATAATCACTAAATAAATCAAAGTTCTATTTTTTAATTGTTTACCATTAGAAATTATCCCAATTAAAATATATTTTATTATTTAATAAATATTTTTATGTTTTATAATAATCTATGTAGTATGTAAACAACTAAAAAACTCAAAACGTTTGTCATGACGTAAGCGATCTAGCCAATGGAACTAATCCGTTTGATTCCTCAGGTAACCATATTGGCAAAGAAATTGCATGTGTTCGAACTCCTAGATACCAACCATTTTTTTATTAGTGTGTTGTTAATTTTGTGAACTATTCAACCCATGTGAAATGAGATTTGTCAGTCTTCAAAATCTGGTTCTAAAGAGCCAAGGTTTAAATAATAGATAAGTACTTGTGTTTAAATGTTAAAGTAAATTTTCAATTTCTAATGAAGTAAAAAATGAGTATAAAATTAAAACTTTATTGAAAAAAGTTAGGATATAAAATATTATAATCTAGGAAAGCATTTAAGTATTGGGGAAAAAAAATTTTAAATAGATGTATATTTGTTGTTTTTTTAAAGTTCAGTGATAAATAACTTTCTGAATATTTTTTGTATTTTAAATTTTGGTATTGTGTCATAACAGATTTATTTTTTCTATAAATTTTTGAGCATTATTTTCTGATGTTTTTTTATTATGTTTGTGAATTGCAGAATGTTACTGTAGCAATCAGTGGCTAATTTTATTTTAAATATTACTAGAAAAGTGTATATTTTTAGTATTTAAAAAAATGTAATATGAATGAACCATTGCTCAGAAACTTCTTTAAATGTCTCCTATCAAATCATTTGTTTGGGATGGTATGGAAGTTTAGAGAGTTGTGTTGCGACTCGGGTGTTATTTGAGAAGAACAAGTAGAATACCTATAATTTTTTTTATGTAAGGTAAATGCTCCAGTAGTGGGCCACTTAAGGGTATTTCCTCAATTATCATCTAAACTTTTGAGAAGTTTCGCTAATCTATATTTTTTTATGGTTGTTCAAACTTTTATCTAAAATAATAATCACCTGAAATATCAAAATAATTGTAATATAATTTTTTAAAAATTAAAAACTTAGATCACTCTTATGCACCAGAAGTGGGCATAGCAAACTTTTGATGTACCAGTAGTGGGCATACCAAAAGTGGGCCACCCAGATTTGTCAATTGTGCCAAAGAAAAAAGAATAAAATCATTATATATAGTAATAATAACAATACATTAACATTATACAGTATAAAAATGGCTTGATGTAGGTGAAATCTTTTATTTATAGATTCTAGACACATGAGATTTACATTTTTTTCTCTAACAGCCAATTTTTTTTTTAACGGTATATGCCAATTATCGATCTTTCATTTTAAGTTCTGTTTGGGGCATTATGGATATTAAATTTTGATATTTTATGTTGAATAAATCTTTTTTTTTTCTTTTATCATCTTCCCTCTGCAGCCAGAAAAGAGCCCTTTTAAATGGTGATGAAATATTTTTCAATGGTCCAGCAATGTGATAGTTATTATTGTCTGCCTCATTACAGAGCTCAATTAATTCTTGAATATCAGTCTTTTCCTCAGCAGTACTATAACATATTTATTGTTTAAGTAATTGGTCAGAATGTTCTATTAGTGTACCAGTAGTGGGCCATTAGTGTATCAGAAGTGGGCCATGTGGCCTACTAACGGTTCTGATAAAAATAAAGCAAATCTAATTAAATAAAAAGATTTTACAAGATATAACCTTCTTATTAAACATCACAAAACAGTCTATTTGAGAGAAAGCATGTGCTCCAGTACTGGCCCCCCTAGGCCCACTACTGGAGCATTTAGTAAAACATTGATCAAAAAGTGGGCCACCCTTCACTATCCATAAATTATCAATATTATTTAATTTAAAGATAGTTTATAATACATTCATTATATAATCAAATAATATCAATAACAATTCATTTTAAAAACAAATAGAATGTATGCTAAAAAATAGTTGAATGAAAAGTTACCTCTTTAAGGAAATCACTAAGAATAAGCTAAAAATGCTTCTCTCAGAGACCAACTTCAGCAACAAACTTTCTAGCTCCTAACTAAACAGGAAATAAAGGCTGTGCCTTTGGTATTTAGTTGGTAAGGGTTTCAGCCTACCAGAGGCAGATCTCTTATTTCATTGGAATGTTGGAATTTCTTGTTTTTCAACTTAAAAATTCAAGTGGCCCACTATTGGTACGTGGCCCACTACTGGAGCACTTACCTTATATCTTCATACAAATTATTCGGTAGATGCTCTCTTTTTTCATTATATCTTTGCGACAAAACTGATTGTAAAAACAATTAAAACACTTCATTTTTTTAACATTTTTGAGTGTTAAAAAATATAACCTGCAAGCTGAGTAGTCTTTGCATCTTTAAGTGAAATTAATGGTGATGTTTTTTTTTGTCTTTTACCAGGTACCAGCAAATTCTTCATAGGAATTTGGTCTATTTGGCTTCAATTGCAGATGCTGTTCCTGGTATTTTGCCAGTAAGTACATATCTTTTTAAAAATTTATTCAATGTGGAAATGAATTTTAAGCATGTTTTTACATAAACACTTTTCCTTTTTATATTGGTTTGTTTATTGTACATTTCTTTGTCAAATTAAAATATCATGGAACTATTCGTTTAAATTAAAATTAAAGTATTAGTTTTTCTTTCCATTTAAAGTTAGGGTGTATATTTTTTTTCTTTTGGCCATGATTACTTAAAATCTGTGGTTTTTGTAGTTATTTTGATGTTTTGCTGACTTGATATCTTGAATTATGGTATATCTTTAGAGGCTTTCTGTTCATCATATAATATTTATATGTAGATAATTTTACATTTTTACTGACTGATATGATGATTGAATTATCAGTGTTATTTCAAATGGTCCAAGAAATTTGATGGGCATATTATATATTCTTTTTTCCTTTAGTTTATATTCTTATATAAATGTATTATTTATATAAACATTGACAGCTTACAGGAACTGCAAGTGACTGCATCATTGTTATGGCATAATGTTTGCTTCATTAGAATGATGGGAAAGCTCTATAAAATGAAACAACTTTAATTTGAAATATAGTTTCATTTCACTGATATATTGATTTTTTGTGTTTAAAATGAAATTCAATTCAAGTATATCAATTATTTTTAAATTCACTTAGATCATATACAAGATTATTTGAATGGGCATAATAAAATCTAGTGTAGTTTTCTCATACTGTCAGCTTGAATGTTCACTGTTTATAGATGTTTCATACCCAGTGTACTAATCTATGTAGTGTAATTGGGCTAAGTTGTTTTTAATTATGCTTATATAAATATGGTATGATTTTATTATAAATTCACCTTAAGACCAAAGCAAACTACCTGGCAACCATTTGTGAATAATTAATCGTGTTAAATGACATAGCCCTTCTCCTTTCTCTTAAAAAAAGCACTTGTCTCTATACAGCAGAAAGCAACTATGGTCTTGAAAAATTATGAGGTTAAAATATGTATGTGGTGTTAAATACTTTTTATAGTTATTACCATGCTGATTGTGTAGACATATTTCTCTGAAATTCTGCATTATCATAAACATCCAATAAAAGAGAGATTTTTATGGAATTTAATTTCTTATTAAGCTGTGTTAATAAGTTCCTATTATTTTTCGAAGTAATTTTAATAAAAGTCTAGGTAGGAATAAAATTATTAATTATTTGTTTTATAATTAAAAATGTTTGTATCAAAGTTAGTACAGTAGAATTCCAGTTTTCCGAATTAAACTGGCCAATTTGGATACATTGAAATTCAAATAATTAGATAAAGCTCAGAAATTAAATAAAAAACATCAAATATAGAAGAAAAGTTGCATTAATTTCATGGACTAAAGTTAAAGAACATAAGCTCCAGAAAACTGTACATACTGTAAGATTTATGTAAAATAAATAAATAAAGAAAGAAACCACAAACTAAATTATATATGAAGGTTCGTTGCATACATATGTATTAAAATTAATGAATAATACAATGTCTTTGTACCCTATTCCAGCTCTAAAATAACCTCTTTGTGTTGGGAAAGGATATGTTGACACCATAGACGCTCACATTATTATTTTTCAAATTTTGACATTTTTAATTTTTTTCTCTTTGCTTCAAAAATTTCTTTTCTTCAGATAATTGGATATTCGTATAATTGATCTTTAGATAATTCAAGCTTTACTGTATTAATAAATGTAATCGTGATATATATATATATATATTTGTCTAGCCTCCTACTCCCCAGCCTCATATGCAACATGGACCTCCTACTCAACAAATGCCAAATGCAGAGCCTCCTTTTCAAGGTCATCAAAATCAACCGTCAGGAGGCAACATGAATCAAAGTAAGAAAACATATCTCTTGTAAAATTTTAAAAATAGTTCAGTCTTTAATGAATACTATATGGTCTTTGAATTTAAAAAGCAGTCATAAATAAGAGGAAATAATACAACACATTCTAATACGTTTCTACTAATAATAAAAGAGAGTGACTGTTGGCGATCTACAGAATAGACCGTTGAACCTAGAGCTACCAAATTTGGTACAGGTATACTTTGGAGGATGGGAATGTGCACCTTGGAGCCATTTTTTTTTCAAATTTTAATTATTTAAAAATTAAGCAAATTTTGGTCATTTTCGAGCACTTTTTCGCCAATACCTTCCGAAGTAATTATCATTCAAAAAGTATTTTTATACCATTTTAAAGAGTGAAATTTAGCTTTTCTAATATTGTTAGTTTAAACTCTACATTATTTTGGCAATTTTTTTAAAAAAAATTTCCCTCTAAATTTAAAGTTTTTTTTAATTAATTAGGTTAAGATAAATGATGATTTTTTAAACTTTTCAGATATTTTAAACATATTTTACTACTTCTAATCCATTTAAAAATGGGGAAAGTGACCCTACCTCTGATATTAAACTTAATGCTATGTGACTTCTTTTGCAGAATTTTTTCAAATTTTTAGTCCTGTTTCAAACTATACACACCTTACTAATCCTTCAACAAACTCAGTTAAAATACCACAATCAGAACAAAACAGATAATGAAAAATCAAATTAAAAAAGAATTGAAAAAGTGTTTTGCTCCTGTAAATGTTTTTATATATAAATTTGTAACTACTTTCTGATTACCTATGATTGATTATGTTTTAAATATTGTCTTGAATTATAGGGTTTATTACATTTATTTTTAAAAAATGCTTTTTTATTTTTATACCATTTTTGTTAAAATTAAGTGTATTTCAAATCATAGCAACAAGTTCAAATTAATATTTGAGAAGTAGCAGCTAATAACTGCATTCATTTACAGGTCTCGGAACTTTAAATATGATTTGCAAACTGAGAAACTTGGAACTTTGAATTTATGTATCTAAAGCTGATCGTTTTATGCTATTTCATTCTGGCTGAATCTGCATTCATTCAACTAATTGTTTCATCTAAAAAAATCAATGAAAATTCATTTTTTCTTGACATTTTACTTGATATATAATAGTCATTTGTTTGAGTTTTCAGTTATTTTTTTTTTCCTCTCTTTCAAAATTGACAGTTTATTATATTCAAAAATTTAAAGCTGAAATTATTTCGTCAGATAAATAGCTTTAATTACAAATTATTAACAGAAAATGCAAGAATAACAACTATTTCAAACAATCAACAAATTTTGCATTTTGTTGGTATAACTAAATAATTATAAATTATAGTATGGGCAAATCAGCTGGTCACCGAAGGCACCTAGTATTAAATAAGTATTATGATATTATATTTTTTCCCGGTAAAAAAAACCCTTATACCTTATCAAAAATAATTATTCAAGGTTGCTGCTAAATGCAAGACAAATGATAACTGGGCAGCCAGCAAAACAATTATTCTAGATTTTTTTTTTTTTTAAAAGAATAGATTACAAAAGTTGAAAAGAGGTGGAATATTGTTTTAAAGGACTTTAAAATAGCATCAAAAGTATTAGTTTTCCTTTTTATATTTATGAATAATGTCAGTTGCATTAAATTAATCTTTTTATATATGAACACATCTAGCTGCATTGAAATAGAGGTTAATTCAAGTATAAATTGTAATTAAATACATTCAAGTTAATGTAATAACAGATGGCATTTTTGTGTGGTAGGAGTTGGAAACTGTTAGTGAGGGCAAATAAAAGTAAGTTTTGCTTAGTTTGGTGATTTAGAATGGGTCTATGCTAGTTTACTGTAGCAAACAAACAAAACAGATTACTTCATATCAATAATTTAAGAACTAAGATTATGTCATGTCAAATATTTATTGTAGTTTTCTGAACATTTTGTTTTTTTTATATCCAATAGAACTTTAAATTTAATTGGCATATCCTTTGTAGACTAAAGATATTAACTTATAGATTTAATTA